>CM042854.1:2670698-2706803 GCA_023658055.1 Thaleichthys pacificus
CTGCTCGGCTGCGTGTTATCGATGAGGTCTCCTTGCTGATAGTTATCTTCATAACGGCCCTCTTGTTCTGCCGTGGCCCTTCTGAGGGACACGGAGGGAGAGGATGCAGTGAAGTAGACCGAACGTCAAGCTACATGTCAACAGGACAACGTAATGTCAGATGATCTCAGTCCTTAATGGGTCTCTGCTGTTAATAGCCTCGGTCTGTAAGCTACGTATGAGTTATCGAATCCAGCTCGCGTTTCTCACCAGAAAGTGCCTTTTGGCATTTAAAATCGAGTCGGAACAGGGTTTTTTTTCTTTTTCTGCGCTGTGGTGCTGAATCCAATCAATTTGGAGGCGTTGCAGTTTCTGCATGCTCAGCACATTGATTGTCCCAGGCATAGATTATCATTAGTTAGTATTACCCCCCTCCTCGCTGCCCACCGCGCTGCTGCTGTCTATCCTCTTAAACTTGCTTAGCCCTTAGTTAGCGACATGATGTTTGAACACGGTGAGTCAGCAGGAATCTACCTCAGCCTCTCTCTCACACTCTCTTTTTTTCTCTCTCTCTCTCTTCCTTTCTTTCTCTCTCTATTTTCCTCCCTCTCCTGAGAGAAATTAGGGACAACATGTCTCCCCTAGTTTGATCTCTCATCCCTCTCTCCCTGCTGGTTGCAGTAATCCACCAATTAAACTGCTCCCTATAGGGCAGCTGGAGGAAACACTTCCTGGTTCTCTGCTATTGGCTACCTTAATCGTGTAAAACATTTTTTTTTTATTGCACTTACTGTACACACCCCGTGCACACAATCCTGGATTTTCTAACTGGGCCACACCTAGTTTCACAATAACACACAAACTTACACACACACACACACAAATGTGTGGAGTGTGATGACTGCAGGGGGCTGACTGCATGTGAGCAGTGTAGTATTGGTGTGTGAGGTATGGAGTCAGGCCATTGGTTAACTGCCTTGTTGACTGGTTAACTGCCTGGTTGGCTGGTTAACTGCCTGGTTAACTGGCTGGTTAACTGGCTGGTTGACTGCCTGGTTGACTGGTTAACTGCCTGGTTGACTGGTTAACTGCCTGGTTGGCTGGTTTACTGGCTGGCACCAAGCCCACCCACTCCTCTTTCGACTCTCTTGTGTAATGATTCAAAGGTTGCCAACTTCTTTCACTCCTGTCTCTGTGTCTCTCTCTCTCTCTCTCTCTCTCTCTCTCTCTCTCTCCCTCCCTCTGTTTTGATAAGTACACCAGTCTTATCTGCCTGCCTGAGGCAGTTTGTGTTACTAGTCAAAATAAAAACTGAACGTTTACGTTCACACTGCAAGCCTGAGTGTTCCGTTCAGATTTACAGATAAGATCCGATTTGTTTGTCCATTCGCATTCATGTGTGGTCAGTATGAGATTCCAGTGTGAAGCGTTCACAATGCAGGACTGAGTCGCATGTGTAAAGAATCAGAATCAGAATCACAAAGATGTGACACGCCGTTGTAAACAGGAAGTAAACAACCGGGGAATCGAACTGGCGACCTTCAGATTACTAGCCCGACTCCCTCACCGCTCAGCCACCTGACTCCCTGTTGATATCAGTCTACATGGACTTCCAGCCTTGGTTCAGAACCAGACTGGGCTTCATTGTTGACATGGGTAAGGGATGGCATAGCATACTGTGTGTTGATAGAGAACATGATAGATAATAAATGTTTTCGATGGTGCACTCTACTCCATCAGGTTTGGACCCCTCCTCCCTGCGTGTTTCCCTGGTAACCCCCCACCCCACCACCCCACCACCACACATCTTCTTTGATTGGAGGCTTGATTCTCTGAGGGGTGGGGGTGGCAGGGGGGGGGGGGGGGGCGGCACAATGCCCACTCTTATGTGAAGTTTTTCTTAATCCCTTTGGGAGCTTGAATTAGATACGTGTGTGTGTTTGAGGGGGGGGGGGGGGGGGGTGAGTGTTGTATGTGGGGCACAGTGTGTGTGTGTGTGTGTGTGTGTGTGTGTTGGCGGGGGCAGAGGGTGAGTGTTGTATGTGGGGCACTGTGTGATGGGACGGATTGTGATGAGCAGAGTGATATTGGCAGATTTTAGGACAGTTCCAGAAGAGTGTCTGTTGTGCCTAGGAGGATAGAGTGACACTGCAAGCTCTCTCTCTCTCTCTCTGTGTCTCTCTGTGTCTCTCTCTCTCTCTCTCTCTCTCTATCTCTCTCTGTCTCTCTCTCTGTTTCTCTCTCTCTGTGTATCACTCACTCTCTCTCTCTCTCTCTCTGTCACTCTATCTCTCTCTCTCTGCTTATGTAAGTGTGTTTGTCTGTGTACTGTGTGTGTATGTGTGTGTGTGTGTGCGTGCGTGCGTGCCTGGCCGGAGGTCCCTAGCGCTGCAGTGCCTGGTGTTGCTCAGTAACAGTCTGAGTCAGAGAGGATAGAGTTTGTCGGAGTGTGTGTGTGTGTGTCGGCATCTCTGTCTTCATCACTGGATACGACTCTCAACTCAGCACAGCTACAGGGACACTATGTACCCAGACGACAGCGAAACGGTAAGACAGATTTTTCACACACACACACACACAAGGATTTCTGTGCGTGCACGCGCACACACACCAGCACAACACCTCTCTCAACACCGGACATCATGAACACACACTCGAACATCTCTCTCATAACCTTAGACAGTGCCACATTTCCCAACTCCAGCACAGTAGGGGCATCAGCATTTTTCTTTCAACGAGAACGTGTAAATAATGTCCACTGTGTCCTTGTGTTAGAAGGAAATGCGTCTCACAGCACACGGCTAACTTCAGTAACATCACTGTGTCTGCAGCCAGCTGAACTGAACACGCTGCACATCCTGCGGTGATCTTAGATCCACATATGCCAGCTGAACACGCTGCACATCCTGCGGTGATCTTAGATCCACATATGCCAGCTGGCATAGGCTCACGCCTCTATATGTAGGGTCATCATCTCTCATGGACCCACAGCAGGCTTCAAACTACGTTTGAGAGAGTACACTCACGTTATATACTTTAGGTCTGGGGCATGTTACACAAGGCACGCACACACACACACACACACGCACACAGCTGATGTTGCTGCTGGTGTTAAACCAGTTTGATTCGATGTCACAGTAGGCACAGCAGAGTGTGTTTGACCTCTTCTGACCCCTGTGTCATCATACAGGTGTGACTGTGTTCAGGTTCACCTCATACAGGGGTGCATGGTTACTGAAGGTGTGACTGTTCAGGTTCACCTCGTACAGGGGTGCATGGTTACTGAAGGTGTGACTGTGTTCAGGTTCACCTCATACAGGGGTGCATGGTTACTGAAGGTGTGACTGTTCAGGTTCACCTCATACAGGGGTGCATGGTTACTGAAGGTGTGACTGTGTTCAGGTTCACCTCATACAGGGGTGCATGGTTACTGAAGGTGTGACTGTGTTCAGGTTCACCTCATACAGGGGTGCATGGTTACTGAAGGTGTGACTGTTCAGGTTCACCTCATACAGGGGTGCATGGTTACTGAAGGTGTGACTGTGTTCAGGTTCACCTCATACAGGGGTGCATGGTTACTGAAGGTGTGACTGTGTTCAGGTTCACCTCATACAGGGGTGCATGGTTACTGAAGGTGTGACTGTTCAGGTTCACCTCATACAGGGGTGCATGGTTACTGAAGGTGTGGACTGTGGTCAGGTTCACCTCATACAGGGGTGCATGGTTACTGAAGGTGTGACTGTGTTCAGGTTCACCTCATACAGGGGTGCATGGTTACTGAAGGTGTGACTGTGTTCAGGTTCACCTCATACAGGGGTGCATGGTTACTGAAGGTGTGACTGTTCAGGTCATACAGGGTCTATTACTGAAGTGTGGACAGTGTTCGGGGTCATGTTTGATCTTGAGAGAGATGAGGATCGCATGCCCACTGGCTTGTTGCTAAGAGGATGTGCTAAGCGCTTGCCATGCTACATTACATAAGCCAGGGCTACGTAACATTTGTTTGGACAGCTGGCTTGAGAGAATGGCTCGCGGTGCTCTGTGTGTACTCTGAAGTGTCTAGAATATTCTGTTACATTGCTTTTTGGTTTTAGGATTTGTTTACAGGACTCACAAGAGGAGGAGTAAAAAAGGGCAATCGTAAAAAATAAAATAAATAATAATAATTAAAAAAATTAGAGAAACAATAAATGTCCTCTACTTTTACAGGATATACGTTTAGATTTTTTTGGTGGCATTTAGATGATGTCCCATTCGAAAGTGTGCATGTAAAATTGTGTAATCTTTCCATACGTACTTACATAAGTGCTGCAAGCCAGTCTGCTCAAGCTGAAATAAAGCCCTTACAAAGAGGAAGCTGTGTGTTTAAGGGTCTGTGGTGTGTGTGCTCTCAGACTGCACCTCTACGCTGATGGAAGGTGATTTGTTTTGGTTTTGGAGCGGAGGCCTGTACTGTAGCTTTAGGTCCCCCCTGAGATGGGCCTGTGTTTGGGTGGCCCTGGCCCCTGATTGGCTACCATTATATTCTCCACCATCACCACTGGGGCTTACAGGGTCAGTCCTCTCAGTGCTGTTACAACGTCAGAGGTCAGAGGTCGAGGGATAACCCTCTCCGGGTGTCTGATGGAAGACGACCAGGCAGACCAGACAGACAGCACCAATCAGGAACTGGCTGCCTGTGTGCTGGCTCTGATTGGTTTAGGGTCAGGACCTATACTTGAGCTCCTTAACCCCCTATGTTCCTGGACTTCAATCCAAGATTAGATGAGTAGATTATTCTTGTAGACCTTCTCTCCTCATCCTTCCTCCTCTTTAATCAGTCTCCTCGGTGTCCTGGTTGTGTCAGACTTGCCTTCAAGATACTTAGCTTGATGATTTCATACACTGTTCCTAGCAGAGATTATGGTTCCAAACCTGGTTTATTATGTCTGAGCAAAGGGGTATCGACAACATCAAGCTGAATCTCTTTTAAGCCCCCCCCCCCTTCCCCAAGCTTAACTGTCCAGGGAGAGCCCAGTGATACTGCAGCCCTGCATCTCCCCAGCCTGTCTGTCCAGGGAGAGCCCAGTGATACTGCAGCCCTGCAGCTCCCCAGCCTGTCTGTCCAGGGAGAGCCCAGTGATACTGCAGCCCTGCAGCTCCCCAGCCTGTCTGTCCAGGGAGAGCCCAGTGATACTGCAGCCCTGCAGCTCCCCAGCCTGTCTGTCCAGGGAGAGCCCAGTGATACTGCAGCCCTGCATCTGCCCCAGCCTGTCTGTCCAGGGAGAGCCCAGTGATACTGCAGCCCTGCATCTGCCCAGCCTGTCTGTCCAGGGAGAGCCCAGTGATACTGCAGCCCTGCATCTGCCCAGCCTGTCTGTGTGGGGGTGAAAAGCTGCTCTCCAGGGCATCACAAAGCAGCTTCCTGTTGACGTGGCTTGTGATTGGTCAGGCCAGAGGGCAGGACTCCCTGACCTCGGTGGTGTGTCAGAGATGTCGTGATTTCAGATCATAATACTGTTACGAAGTGTGTGTGACTGTGTGGATAAACTGTGACTGTTGGAACTATGAAGTCCTTGTCCTCGATTTTCCGCCCTGCTACCTTCTACAAGCTATTTGTTTTGTCAGTTTGGTTAACTGAATAAAATGTTGAATGTAATGTGAAGGAGGGTGAAATGCGATGTTGGTTAAGGCACTCAGGGCAGTTAAGGACCGCTCAGATCCTTTGTTTACATGCCTGAGACACAGCAGGGGAAACACGTCTCTAGAAGAATGTACCGGATAGCACATACGAACGTTGCGTGACGCGTCGCCGTGTTTGACTAACAGGTTTGAGGTAACAAGTTTCAGAGCCCTGCGCTCCCAGGACACATCGTTATTGAAGAGCTGATGATCAGTGCATTCAGGACCAGAAATACAGGTTCAGCTCTCATACACGAATGACTGGAATCCTGAGACCGTACCATTTTCTTGTGACAGACCGATAATGAACAAAGCAAACGTTTAAAAGTTTCACGTCATCTTGGTGTTTTGTAAACTTGTTTCACTATTTAGTCTGTTCAAGACACCCTGGCATAGATCACCATCTGTAAACAGTAAAAGTACCAACAGTAAAGTTACATATACTACCATGTAACTGCATGGTTAGTATTTACCTTGATGTAAAGTGTTTCAGTGTAGTTACATGTTAGTTAGTGTAGGCTGGCCTTAATGGGAAGGTTTTCTGAGAATGCAAACTCCAGTCTGTCTGCCTCAGTATTGCAGTGTTGCTTGCAGGACAGTCTGGTAATAAGAGTTCTGTGCCTAGTCATGCTTATCTCCTCCTCTCCAAGTGAAGGTCATTAGGAAGAGAGTTGAGGGAGGGGAGGGAGGGAGGGAGGGAGGGAGGGAGGGGAGGGGAGGGAGGGAGGGAGGGAGGGAGGGAGGGAGGGAGGGAGGGAGGGAGGGAGGGAGGGAGGGAGGGAGGGAGGGAGGGAGGGAGGGGAGGGAAGGGAGGGAAGGAGGGAAGGAGGGAAGGAGGGAGGGAGCTTAAAAAAAGAAAAGGGCCTAAAATAAGTAGACACTACTTTCCTCACCAGATGCTGGGTACAGTTTTAAAGGGCTGGTACTCTGTGCCAAGACAGAATGGTGAAAGTGGAAGAGAGATGGGATTGTGTGTGTGTGTGTGTTCATCCATGTATAGTCAGCCCAGGTGTCCAGAGCCAGTTAGGGAAACACAATACCAGGTGTCCTAGGTTTAACTCGGGTTAGCCTTCTGTCCTCTCTCTGCCTCTGATGTTAGAGGCTGAGGTTAGAGGCTGGTGTTAGAGAGAGCTCTCTGCTTCTGAGGTTAGAGGCTGAGGTTAGAGGCTGGTGTTAGAGAGAGCTCCCTGCCTCTGAGGTTAGAGGCTGGTGTCAGAGAGACCAGCCTCTGCTGTTGTGGTCTCCCAGCCCTGTTCCAGCCCTGCAGGAGCCTGAAGGACCCCCAGCACGGCTCATCATGCAGCTCCTTTGGCTTTTGTATCGACTTCTACTGCAAATGGAGCTGGAAAAAATAGAATAAAATACAAACAACATAACTTTAAAAGTTATCCGGTGTTAATCTGTCTTCTTGTCAGGCCACACTGATGCACGTAAACGTCATAACGTTCTCGAGGAACGGAGATCTTCGTTGCATCTGCATGCATTTCCGTTGTCCTGAAGGCATTACTGAAAGGTGTAGCTGTGCACTCCACAACACGTCCAAACAGATACCCCCACCTTGGTGTTGAAACCCCTGGCAAACCCCTCCCATCTCCCCTCCCATCTCCCCTCCCATCTCCCCTCCCATCTCCCCTCCCATCTCCCCTGCAGGTCATAACAGGTCGGAGGAGGGGAGGCGCGGGGGATGAGAGTGAGTTTGGCAGCGCTCTCTTAACTGTCCTGGAACTCTCTCTCTCTCTCTCTCTCTCTCTCCTCTCCGATTGCCCTGGTGGGGTTGGACCGGTAGCTGGACTCGTTCCAGAGTGTCCCTGGGCTCCTGTCCTGTACAGCCAGTCCCTGAGACAGGACACTGGCACTGGGGGAATGTCAAGAGTCATCTAGGATATCACTGAGAGAAGCAGCCACGCCAACTGACAGCCCCTGCTTTATTAGATTTTGTTCTCTCTCTCTCTCTCTTTCTCTTTCTCTCTCTCTCTCTCTCTCTCTCTCTCTCTCTCTCTCTAATTGTTCTCTTCTGTCTCTTCACTCCTGTCTTTCCCCTCTCTCCCTCTCTCTCTCCCTCTACTTTTTCGATCTCTCGTCTTACTTACATTAGTAGTCCTCTCATCCCTGTCCTCAGATAGACGGCTAGCCTAAACACTCTGGCTTTTCCACCAGCGGACAAGGACAAAGACGAGAGTGTTTGTGAAAGATCCACTGTATTCTTCTCCTTCTCCAGCCCTCCGTTACAAACGTTATTTCAACAACAGTTTTTCTCATTGGAGAGTCATCCTCTTAACTTACTAGCTGGGAAGAACCAGTTTAAGATTAGGCCGAAGTTGTTATTGTCGGAGATGGGTCGAATGAGTCTAAATGGCTCTTTTTAAGTCAGCACTGTAAGCGAAGGCGTGCCTCGTACAGAATATCAGTTTTACGAGGCAAGGCCTTGACATGCCTCTGGCTGAGAGTGGAGCCTTTCAGCCTCTCACTTCACCTCATACCTCTCTCTTCTCCTCCTCTCCTCGTCCTCCCCTCCTCCAGTCCAGTCCTGACTCTCGTAAAAAGCTGAGAGAGTTCTGCCCTGGCTTGTGCAGACCAGGACAAGCACACAAGTCTTCTGTGTAGCTACAGGAGACAGAAAAGGGATCGTGTCTCTCTCTTTCTCTTCCTTCCCTCCCTTCTGCATTCCTTCATAAGAGAGGGACAGGTCGAGACATGACGCTCCTCGGGACGGGAGAAGAGGAGTCTAGGATGAAGGCTCCCTCTCATGGAGAGAAGAGAGCAGGGGAGACAGAGAGAGAGAGAGCAGGAGAGACATAGACAGAGAGGGTGAGGCAGAGGGTGAGGCAGAGGGTGAGGCAGAGGGTGAGGCAGAGGGTGAGGCAGAGATATACAGTCAAATAAAGACACACAGACAGAGAGCCGGTCAGCGAGAGACAGACAGAGAGAGAAAGAGACTGCTATAGAGACCAGATCTCTATAGAGACTGACACAGTCCAGTAAAGAAAGACATACTGTATGTAAAGAGATGATAAAGAAGCGTCAGATAGAGACCAGCAGCAGATCCCCAGCAGCAGATACCCAGCAGCAGATGCCCTCCTGTGTGAAGTGGAGCAGGCCAGCCAGGCCGCTCTGTCCCTGGCCTGTTTCCTCTGTGCTGCTCCCTGCAGTGACGGCCCTCTGCTCGAAAATAGAGCCTGTGTGAGGGATGATCAATGAGCCTCTCAGCTCCCAGGGACGGGCAGCCGGCTAGCCCACACCAGCCTGCGTGAGAGAGCTGATGAACCAGCAGACAAGGCCTGATTTAAATCCCCCAAAGAAGTCAGTTTGAACTAGTTTGTGTTTATTCCCTTCTTTCTTTCTTTCTTTCTTTCTTTCCTTGTTTCCTTTCTCCTTCCTTCCTTCATTCCTCAGTTCTTTTCTTTCTTTCTAAAGACATGTCGTTAAAGGCTCTTCACCCAATTTGGGGTCCGGAAAATTGGAAAAATCCAGGCTGTGTTTTGGCTGTGTTTTGGCTGTGTTTTCCATCTGTGGCAGGAACAAGCCTGCATGGTGTCACGCCTGGCTCAGTGCCTCACTCTGCCCGCCCGCTGTTCCCCTCGTCGTTGACCTGGGTGATGACCCGTGTGAGGGCTCTTTGTTGTGTCTGGACTGTAGATTCATGATGGCCCAGTTAACTAACTAATGCCCGGCTGTCTAGACTCTGGTCTACAGCCCCGACCCTGCTTGATGCTCTGGTGTGTCTCTCCAGCTCATCTGATCTCTCCTGTCTGTGAGAAGGCTGTAGGGTTAGTATGTGGATGGTGTTGGCTAGCCTGTGTCTACCTTTGCTAGTTGGGGGATGGGGTGGATGTGCATTTTCAACATGGAGGTCATGGATTTGCAGTCAGTCATCATCAAACACTGTGGAGAGTTTCACCTCATCAAATGCACTCAGGGTGTTGCGCTCGATGTGAAAGGGCACACACACACACACACACAACCGCACATTGGTCATTGTACCCGTGTATGTGGGAGTTGAGGCATATCATTGTGAGGTCTGTAAGGGCTCTGTGTTAGGCTGTCCTCATCACTCTGTTAGTCAGAGGGTAATAAACGTCATTTAGCGGGCGGCTTTCATCTGATGACACTGGGAGTGCCAGGCAGATGGCAGAGTCCCTTCACCCCGGCCCTCCAGGACACGGCTGGGCTTGTGGCTGTGTTGGCTCGCGAGCTGAATGGTGATCTGTGACCCAGGCCAGGGGCTGGTCAGGGGTCTCAGAGCTGGTCAGGAAGGAGGAGTGTGAGAGTGTGTCTTCTCAGTGTGTGTGTACGGTCGTCTGACCGTCAGACAAGCACACACACACACACACACACACACACACATAGACACACATGAGCATGGACACTAACACACGCTGGACATCACTGCCTCTCATCACCAGGGACGGAGGTAGGGTCAGGTCCAGAGGCAGAACCAGGAAGAGAGGCAGGTCAAGGAACAGAGGCAGGTCCAGGAACAGAGGCAGGTCCAGGAACAGAGCCGAGGAGAACATGGGGTTTCTGATGCTGCGTAGGCTGTCATACAGAGCACTCTGTTTAATGTGGCTGGGGTGTTATGAACAGAGAGATTAGAGCAGCCAAGCCCAGCAGGCAGAGGATGTGACGGATCAACAACCCTCTGCAGCTTCTTCATCTAGGAGATCTCAGTATATCACTGTCTCTCTCAGATCTCTCCATCTCAATCTCTGGGCTTTACGGCACCAAGCTGGAGGATTAAGATAAGAGAGCTTTTAGATCAGCCTACGGTGTACTGCGATGACTCGGCCTTTCTCTAAAGGCATGTCCAGAATATATATCTTTTTTTCCTTTTGTTCACTATATCCTTTTCTCTCTGTCTCTCTATCCATCTCTCTGTGGTTCTATCTAATGTAGATCTATCGGAACTCTCTCCCTCTCTCTCTTACTCTCTTACATCATCATGTCCTCTCTGTCGCTGTCCTCAGTAGCCCCTGTGCTCTGGGCCACCAGCCAACCACAGCCCAGGAGAATTAGCGTAGTTAGGGAGAGCCAATCAAGTCCTCCTAGATTCTAAGCCTGGATTAAGGCCCTTCAGCGGTATGACTGCTGCCATACTGCATGGCTCTTTTCAAACTTCAACATCACTACAGTTTTGACCCTGGGCTCACTGAGGGGTCTGTTACCGAGGGTCTGTTACCGAGGGGACTGTTACCAAGGCTGTTACTGTCTGGAGAGGTTGTTCTGTGGGGGTCTTTGTGGCTCAACTGTAGCTTGGTTTCACCATGCAGGATAGAGGCAACACACACACACACACACACACAGAGTCGATTCAGTGTCTGGGCACAGCTGCTGCAGCTGCCGCTTATTGATCTCTCTGTGTGTGTGCGTGTGCGTGCGTGCGTGTGTGTGTGCGTGCGTGTGCGCGTGTGCGTGTGTGTAAGAGACGTTAGTGTGGACAATATGAAGGCCTGCCTCAGTGCAGTGTGAACACAACCCAGCATCTCCCTGTCTGACTGTCTGACTCCCATGTCTTCTCCCTCGCTAGGCTGCTTTAGCAGTCATTCCTTTTGCTCTGAAAAAACAAGCTGAACTTTGTGGCCTTTTTAGATAATCCCTTAACCTCTGAAGCTTTCAGCTTCACCCTGGGCTGTGGGGCTGTGCTTAATTAAATCAATTCCCCTCCAAATGATTATTCTTTCTCTCTCTTCTTCAGTCTCTCTTTCTGTCTCTCCCTTCATATAAACCCTTCTTTCCCATAAGTGAGTGTTGCGTAACAGAGTCAAGGAGCGCTGCATGTGAACCACAGGTCAGCCCTGCCTGCTCTCTGGAGTGTGGAGCTCGTCACACACCAGACAGTATTTCTCCATTCTTCCTCCTTCCTGTGCGTGTGTGAATGTGTGTGAATGTGTGTCTGTGAATCTGTATGTCTGTGTGAGATAACTACGAGGTCTGTGTTCTGCATGTTGTGTTCTGTATTGAGTGTTCCCTTGTGTGGAGTGTTCTGTGTTCTGTGGTATGTGGTAGAGCAGGTTGTAACAGGGGGATGTTTTCGTGACAGAAACTCTCCTCTCGTGCTCCCTCTCTCTCTCTCTCTGTCTCTCTCTCTCTCTCTCTCTCTCTCTCTCTCTCTCTCTCTCTCTCTGTCTCTCTGTCTCTCTCTCTCTCTCTCTGTCTCTCTCTCTGTCTCTGTCTCTCTCTCTGTCTCTCTGTCTCTCTCTCTCTCTCTCTCTCTCTCTCTGTCTCTCTGTCTCTCTCTCTCTCTCTCTGTCTCTCCTTCCACAGAATTCAAGAGACTGGTCACAGTAGATATGAACCTAGTAGTACCTAGAACTTGTCACGTCCCCTGTTCCCCTGCTGTCATTCAGACAGTTGGAGAGGAGGCAGAGAGGTTAGGATCAGGAGGTCACCTGATATCTTACTGACTGTCAGTCTGTGGCCTAGATGACTCGTCCGGACTTTGTGACTCTACAAAGCGTACTTGGCAAACTGAGGTTTTTCCATTGTAAGCCAAACCCCCAACTGTCACTTGTGAGGGGGATGATGAGTTGGTTGGTTAGTGTGGTGTGTGTGTGTGTGTGTGCGTGCGTGTGTAGGGGGAGTCCTGTGACACTGTTAGCGGGGAAAAGAAGCAGCGCTTTTGATGGTGTCTGATTGGCGTTCGTTTGGTGGTTCAGTGTGTCGTTGGAGTGTGCGGTGAGTGTGTGTGGAGGGGTAAGAGTCTGTTAACCATCACAGTGTCAACGGTCGAGTGACTAGCGGAACTTCCAGAGCAGCTAGCTGCTCTGGGCCAGGCTAGTTTCTCTGTGCTCTGCTTGCTGCCCTGGGCTCAGCTAGTTTCTCTGTGCTCTGCTTGCTGCCCTGGGCTCAGCTAGTTTCTCTGTGCTCTGCTTGCTGCCCTGGGCTCAGCTAAATGCTCTGGGCTCAACTACCTGTCCTGGGCTCAGCTAGTTTATCTGTGCTCAGCTAGCTGCCCTGGACTCAGCTAGATGCTCTGGGCTCAACTACCTGTCCTGGGTTCAGCTAGTTGCTCCGTGCTCGGCTAGCTGCCCTGGGCTCAGCTAGTTTCTCTGGGCTCAGCTAGCTGCCCTGGGCTCAGCTAGTTGCTCTGTGCTCGGCTAGCTGCCCTGGGCTGGGCCGTTTCCTGTGATCGCGGCTGTCTCTGCGATGCCTCCATCAGCCCCCTGGCACAGCCACACAGGAAGCCTCCAGTGTTTGAAGCTGAAGGGCTCTTCAGTAGCTGGGTGGTTGGGGGTGGCGGGGGTGGGGGGGGTGGGGGGTTGGGGGGGGGGGGGGTTCAGAGTGTGTTCAGCTGTCCGCCCTGCCTCTGTTCCCGAGGACAGGATGAGAGAAAAAGACTCAATCAGAATAATAAAGGATGTGAGAAATGATGAATGATGCATGTTCGTCGGTGCTTAAAAGGATCATGTTTTGGCTAATGATGGTTCTGTTTTGAGGCAGAGGAACCGGGCTCTTCCCTGTTCCTGGAGAGATGCCCTCTCTGTGGGCTTTGGTCTCCAGCCCTGGTCCAGGACACGAGGTCCTGGGAATTAGCTGGTTGATCAGCTCAATTAGGTTAGGCACAACCAGGGGGTGGAGGGAAAACAAACTCCAGTTGTGTGTGTGTGTGTGTGTGTCTGTGTGTTGTGTGGTTTGTGAGTGTGTGTGTGAGTTTCTTCTCCAGGTGTGTGTGTGTATGTTGTGTGTGTGTGTGTGTTTCTTCTCCAGGTGTGTGTCCACAGTTCCTCTGCTCTCTTTACGATGTCTCAGAGCCTCATAAAGGCAGCCACAGGTCAAGGTACAAACCACATATCAGGGTTTCACTTCCTGTTTGGGACCTGCTGACTACTTCCTCCCTTTCCCTCTCTCTTCTTCTGCTTTCCATACGTCATTCTTGAAGTCGATCTGGGAGGATGTGGCTGGAGTTACAAGCATGCCTGTCAGCTTGTCTACCATGTTGCTTCACAGCAGTACTGGGGATGAGATGGTGGTTGTTGAATACTGGTACTGTAATGAGGGTGCTGTTGATGTGTTCTGTACCAATAAACTTAATTTTCTCTTCCTCTCTCTCTGTTTCTTTGTCTCCCTCGCTCGCTCTCTGCCTATCCCTCCTTCACTCTCTCTTTTCTGTCTCTGCCCTATTATTTCTGTCTCTCTCTCTCTCACTCCCTCTCTCCCTCTCTCTCTACCCACCCTTCCTTCTTTCTCTCCTCCCTCTTTCTCTCTCTCCCTCCCTCCCCCCTCTCCCAGACGGTGTCTCTGTCAGGTCAGGGCAGGCCGGACTCCCCGGTCTACACCAACCTGCAGGAGCTGAAGATCTCCCAGTCCAGCCAGCCCCCGGCCCCCTCCAGCTCCCCGCTCCACTTGCTGGGGGACTGGGAGACGCACAAGGACGTGTCCGGGCGCCACTTCTACTACAACCGCAGCTCCCAGGAGCGCACCTGGAAGCCCCCCAGGGCCAGGGAGGCCGGCACGGGGAGCTGCCTCAGGGCCACCCGGCACAGCTCTGGAGACGCCGAGGTACGCAAAGCCACACGCTCGCCGCACGCGCCGCACGCGCCGCACGCAGTGACACACACGCAGCCACACACGCAGCACACACACACGCACGCACGCAGCGACACACAAGCAGCCACACACGCAGCACACACACACACACGCAGCCACACACACACACGCAGCCACACACACACACGCAGCCACACACACGCAACACACACGCACGCAGCAACACACACGCACGCAGCAACACAGACGCACGCATGCACAGTCATACCGAAACACTGGATTCATTTTGAAACTGGTAACCACGCGCACACTAGAGCGTAGAGACACTCATTCAGACGCACACACTCGAGCATACATTTTCACACTTGAGTGGATACCTACACACACACACTAACACACACACACAGTTATTTCCACACACGCTAACACAGTAGAAATAAGCATGAACAACCTTAGTCTGCTGACAGGGAGAATCAGTGCAGCTCTCTGTTGAGTCTGCTGCCCCACACTGCCCCCTGCTGCCCCCTGATGCCCTCACACCCTCACCTCAGTCTGTCGCTGCTTCCTGTAGGATTCAATCCAATCAACCGCTTGTTACTCATATGGCTCTCTGTCCCCTTATTGGCTGTTGGTTGACTGTAGTGGGCGGAGTTATAAATGTGGCAGTCTAAGCTTTTTGGTGGTTGGTTTCTTCTGTTCTTCTGGAGCCTGTTTTGATTGGTCCTTTCTATCTCCCCTCTCTCTGTCTCTGTCTCTCTGTCTCTCTGTCCCTCTCTCCCTCTCTCTCTCTCTCTCTCTCTCTGTCCCTCTCTCTCCCTCTGTCTTTCTCTCTCTCTGTCCCTCTCTCCCCCTCTCTCTCTCTCTCCCCTCACTCTGTCCCTCTCTCTCCCTCTGTCTCTCTCTCTCCCCCCCTCTCTCTCTCCTCCGTCCCTCTCTCTCCTTGTTTCAAATCTCAGACCACGTCGCCTCTATCTCTCTCCCCCTCATTCCTGCCCCTCCTCTCGCTCACCATTGGTCGCTTCCAGCCTCTGTCGTTGGAGGACACGTGCCCCAGCTTGTACTCTAGCCAATCAGACAGCCAGTATGGCTCCCCGCCCCGTGGTTGGTCAGAAGAGCTGGACAAGTACGGGCACACGCTGTATGTCAGCGACTATACTAACGAGAAGGTACCAGGGCTCTCTCTGACTTCCTGTCTGTCTGACTTCCTGTCTGTCTGACTTCCTGTCTGTCTGACTTCCTGTCTGTCTGACTTCCTGTCTGTCTGACTTCCTGTCTGTCCTCCTGTCTGTTGATCTTCCTGTCTGTCCTCCTGTCTGTTGATCTTCCTGTGGGTCTGTCTGTCTGTCTGGCTCTCCTGGGTTTGAGTGTCCTGGGGGGTACTGGTTTGCAGACAGTGATATCTTCCCCTCACCCTTGATGCTTGATGGGCTGTCAGCACACTGCTGTAGCTGTTTAAAACACACCTTGACTGGGTTCAGGAGTTTGAAGGTTTTTACTCACAGTGATGCAGGTGAATGTGTCTAATTAGTGTTTCTGTGTGCGTGTGCACTTGCGCGTGTGTGTGTGTCTCCAGTGGATAAAGCACGTGGATGAGCAGGGTCGTCCCTACTACTACAGTGCAGATGGATCCAGGTCTGAGTGGGAGCTGCCTAAGGTGAGACACAGAAACACCCCTGCCGAAACACCCCTGCAGAAACACCCCTGCAGAAACACCCCTGCCGAAACACCCCTACAGAAACACCCCTGCCGAAACACCCCTGCCGAAACACCCCTGCCGAAACACCCCTGCAGAAACACCCCTGCCGAAACACCCCTGCCGAAACACCCCTGCCGAAACACCCCTACAGAAACACCCCTGCAGAAACACCCCTGCAGAAACACCCCTGCCGAAACACCCCTGCCGAAACACCCCTGCAGAAACACCCCTGCCGAAACACCCCTGCCGAAACACCCCTGCCGAAACACCCCTGCCGAAACACCCCTACAGAAACACCCCTGCCGAAACACCCCTGCAGAAACACCCCTGCAGAAACACCCCTGCAGAAACACCCCTGCCGAAACACCCCTGCAGAAACACCCCTGCAGAAACACCCCTGCCGAAACACCCCTGGCGAAACACCCCTGCCGAAACACCCCTGCCGAAACACCCCTGCCGAAACACCCCTGCCGAAACACCCCTGCCGAAACACCCCTGCAGAAACACCCCTGCCGAAACACCCCTGCCGAAACACCCCTACAGAAATCTCTTAACCTCATCCTCTTCACCCTCCCTCCTTCCCTCCCTCAGTATAAGCATTCCCCCCCCCAGCCAGGGGGGGAGGGTCCGAAGAGTCGCAGTCTGGACAGGAAGCAGGTGGATCCCATCGTGCTGACCAAGTGGAGACACAGCACCTACAACCTGGACAACAACGACAAGGTGAGGACACACACACACCATCCTCCCTCACACACACACACACACACCATCCTCCCTCACACACACACACACACACCACCCTCCCTCACACACACACACACACCATCCTCCCTCTCTCCCTCACACACACACACACCACCCTCCCTCACACACAGCACCTACAACCTGGACGCCAAGGTAAGGACACACACCAATTGAAACAGGTGACACACAGCAGCTCTGTGGACGGTGTGTGAACGAGAGGGCTCATCAGAGACACGTTCTGTTCCAGCGACACATCAAAAGCAGGCGTGTCCGTGCTGGCTCCGCCCGCCCCCACCCCTACAAGCATCAAGTCAGTGCCCCCCTCTCCCCCTCCTCCTCCTTCTGCCAATCATCTTGCATGGTAACAATCGTCACGGGGAGGCAGAATCCCCTCCCTCAGATCAGACCCCTGACCCCCCCCCCCTCTCCTCTGCCCCCCTCCTCTGACCCCCTGCCCGCCCCCCTCCTCTGACCCCCTGCCCGCCCCCCTCCTCTGCCCCCCTTATGATGTCCAATCACGCGGGGGGAAGCTGCTGCCTGGTTCTGATCTAATGAATCACACAGGATCTTCTGATGAGATCCAGAGAAATCGGCTCATTTCTTCCTCTGTGCCTTTTAATCAGCTGTGTATTAAACTGTAATGTTATCATCATTATCCATCTGTGTGTGTGTGCCTGTGTGTGTACGTGCATGTGTGTGTACGTGCATGTGTGTGTGTGTGTTTCCTCTCCAGGATGCTCCTCTGGGCCGAAGCCTGGCTCTCCTGACTCTGACTCCTCCTGCCCCTCGTCCCCCAAGCCCCCAGGCTCCGTTAGTACCCCCCTCTTCCTCTCCTCCTCCCCCCTCCCCCCTCCCTCTCTCCTGCTGCTAGCCTCATGCGGGACATCCCTCTGCTCTCTCTCTCTCTTTCTGCTCTCTCTTTCTCTAAATCCCTTCCTCCATTTCCCCCCCTCTTTCTACCACTTTCGCTCCTTCTCCCTCTCTCTCTCCTTCCCTTATCCCCCCATCTCCCTCTCTCGCCCATCTCCCTATCCCTTCCATCTCTCTTCTCCTTCATGATGACCTACATCATGTGGGCCTAGCTGTTTCCCAGTGAGCAGAAGAGACGACCCCCATCTCACCTCCATCTCACCCACAGTCTGAACCCCCATGTCACCTCCATCTCACCCCCATGTCACCTCCATCTCACCCCCATCTCACCCCCATGTCACCCCCATCTCACCCCCAGTGAGATGGGGGTGGGCAGTGGTCTCTCCTCTCCTCCGTCCTGCTCTCTGGGAATCCCTCTCTCCTGTCTGCCTGCCTTCACCAGCGTACACCAGCAGGGGGCGCCAGTGCTGCAGCTCTGCTGGTGAAACTGCAGAAGGTGGTTGTGGGTGTAGGTGCTGCTTAATGACCTTCTGACAGAACACATTCTGTCTGGTGCCGTGGGTCGTCTTGTTTCAGCTAATCAATGCTGAAGCATTCTGTCTGTCTGTGTGGGCTAATCGGTTCTTCTCCTCCCTTGCTCACTCTGGTTGGGGCCAGCCTGGGTTATACTGTGTTGCTGTTGTGCTTGTGTCACTGTGGTGAGGTCCTCTGCACAGTGCTAACGTGTGTGTGTGCGTGTGTGTGCGTGTGCGTGTGCGCAGCCATCAGAGAAGTGTGGGGTTCTGAACGTCACCAAGATCACAGAGCATGGCAAGAAAGTCCGGTGAGTTCCTCTCAAACCAGAAGCAGTTGAACCCAGCATGTAACCACACGGTGCAGTGGGCCTGATGTGTGTCTGTGCGTGTGTTTACAGGAAGAACTGGACATCTTCCTGGACGGTTCTCCAAGGATCCACGCTGCTATTCACCAAAAACCAGGGAGGCGGGACCAGCTGGGTGAGTCACATCACTTTGACATGTTGTTAAGGGCCAACCAGTGGATATGTGTGGTGTCACTCACTGCTATCCTGTTGGGCAGATATGTTGTGCAACATTATGTTCACCAGTCTTCACTCTTCTCCCCTCCTCTCCTCTCCTCCCCTCCTCCCCTCCTCCTCTCCTCTCCTCCCCTCCTCCAGTTCGGGGGTGGTCAGTCCAAGCCAGAGTTTACAGTGGAGCTGAGAGGGGGGGTGGTGGAGTGGGCCTCTAAGGACAAGTCCAGCAAGAAGCACGTTCTGGAGGTGAGCTCACACCCAGGAGACTCCTGGTCCTCCACCTGGGGGAACGTGTGTGTGTGTGTGTGTGTGTGTGTGGTTTTCCTCACTGCTTTCTTGTTGTCATTATTTTTAACTGAGTCACCTCTCCTCGTGTGTGTGTGTGTGTGTGTGGCCGTCTGCAGGTGAAGACCCGTCAGGGCACAGAGCTGCTGATCCAGTCTGAGAACGACCTCATCGTCAGTGACTGGTACCGAGCCCTGCTGGACACCATCAGTACCCACGTAGGTTCACACACGCACGCACACACACACACACACACACACACACACAGGTCCATAAGTTCCTATCTCACCATTATGACTTGCCATTATTCTCCTTCCTATTTCATCATGACTGATATTGTGCTACCTGATTCCTTGTGTGTGTGTGTGTGTGTGTGTGTGTGTGTGTGTGTGTGTGTGTGTGTGCAGGCCTGGGAGTCAGACGAGGCCATAGATGAGGACATGCCTGAGTCTCCCGGTGCTGAGAAACAAGATCGAGAGAAGGACCACCGGGACTCCAAGAAGAACCGAGGTTAGAGAACCACCTGCTTCCCTGACAGGGTTAGAGAACCACCTGCTTCCCTGACAGGGTTAGAGAACCACCTGCTTCCCTGACAGGGTTAGAGAACCACCTGCTTCCCTGACAGGGTTAGAGAACCACCTGCTTCCCTGACAGGGTTAGAGAACCACCTGCTTCCCTGACAGGGTTAGAGAACCACCTGCTTCCCTGACAGGGTTAGAGAACCACCTGCTTCCCTGACAGGGTTAGAGAACCACCTGCTTCCCTGACAGGGTTAGAGAACCACCTGCTTCCCTGACAGGGTTAGAGAACCACCTGCTTCCCTGACAGGGTTAGAGAACCACCTGCTTCCCTGACAGGGTTAGAGAACCACCTGCTTCCCTGACAGGGTTAGAGAACCACCTGCTTCCATGACAGGGTTAGAGAACCACCTGCTTCCATGACAGGGTTAGGAGAACAGGATTAGAGAACCACCTGCTTCCCTGACAGGGTTAGGAGAACAGGGTTAGAGAACCACCTGGTTCCCTGACAGGGTTAGGAGAACAGGGTTAGAGAACCACCTGCTTCCCTGACAGGGTTAGGAGAACAGGGTTAGAGAACCACCTGCTTCCCTGACAGGGTTAGGAGAACAGGGTTAGAGAACCACCTGGTTCCCTGACAGGGTTAGGAGAACAGGGTTAGAGAACCACCTGGTTCCCTGACAGGGTTAGGAGAACAGGGTTAGAGAACCACCTGGTTCCCTGACAGGGTTAGGAGAACAGGGTTAGAGAACCACCTGGTTCCCTGACAGGGTTAGGAGAACAGGGTTAGAGAACCACCTGGTTCCATGACAGGGCTAAAGACATGACGACCCTGCTGGCCTTCCTCAGTACATCCAGACCCTTCTCCAGCTCTAACCCTGCCCTCCCCTCTGCAGCCATGAAGACCTCCACCAGCATGGACACCTCCGACAACAAAAAGACCAAACACAAGCTGAAGAAGTTCCTCACTCGTAGACCCACCCTGCAGTCCGTCAGGGACAAGGGCTACATCAAAGGTAGGACACTGTCTGCTCTGAACCACCTCTGGACACCTGTACGCTCCCCCACACCACCTCTACACACATCTACACCACCTCTACACCACCTCTACCCACATCTACACCACCTCTGGACACACCTACACCACCTCTACACACATCTACACCACCTCTACACACACCTACACCACCTCTACACACATCTACACCACCTCTACACACACCTACACCACCTCTGGACACATCTACACCACCTCTACAC
The DNA here is from genome assembly GCA_023658055.1 of Thaleichthys pacificus. Lineage (NCBI taxonomy): Eukaryota > Metazoa > Chordata > Actinopteri > Osmeriformes > Osmeridae > Thaleichthys > Thaleichthys pacificus. The sequence goes on from CM042854.1 coordinate 2,691,229, forward strand.
ACATCTACACCACCTCTGGACACACCTACACCACCTCTACACACACCTACACCACCTCTACACACATCTACACCACCTCTGGACACACCTACACCACCTCTACACACACCTACACCACCTCTACACACATCTACACCACCTCTACACACACCTACACCACCTCTGGACACATGTTCTAAATGGATGGTATCAGATCGGTTCATCAGACCTGTTTTGTGGACAGACAGATCTGACAGACAGATCTTTCCTTGTATAGTATTTGAGTCTGTGCCTATTTGGTAAATGTTGCTTGTGCAAATTGAGGTGTAGAGTACCTAGGACTGCAGTATAATGACTGTGTGTGTGTGTGTCTCAGACCAGGTGTTTGGATGCAGCCTAAGCTGTCTCTGCCAGAGGGAGAATGTTTCTGTGCCAGGTTTCGTCAAGATGTGTATCGACCACGTGGAGAATAGCAGTAAGCAGGCCAACACTGGAAGCTCCACACTCAGGAACAATGAATGTGACTGTCTGTCTCTGTGTGTGTGTGTGTGTGTGCTGATGCTGTGCTTGTCCTGTGCTCAGGTCTGAGTGTGGACGGTCTGTACAGGGTCAGTGGGAACCTGGCGGTCATACAGAAACTCCGCTTCGCTGTCAACCACGGTCTGTCAACCACTCTCAGTTTGAGCTCTGACATATTTAGCTGTTCAAAGTATTGAAAGTAACTAACAGCTCTTCTCTATGTGTGTGTGTGTATCTGTGTGTGTGTGTTGTGTATCTCTGTGTGTGTGTGTATCTCTGTGTGTGTGTGTGCTCAGATGAGAAGGTGACCCTGGAGGACAGTAAGTGGGAGGACATCCACGTGACCACAGGTGCTCTGAAGATGTTCTTCAGAGAGCTGCCTGAGCCTCTCTTCAGCTACGGCCTCTTCCACGACTTTGTCAACGCCATCAGTACGTATCTCCTCCTCACCTCCTCATCTTCTCCTCCTCCTCTCCTCATCTCCTCCTTTCCTCCTCTCCTCCTCTCCTCCTCTCCTCATCTCCTCATCTCCTCCTCCTCTCCTCATCTCCTCATCTTCTCCTCCTCCTCTCCTCATCTCCTCTCCTCCTCCTCCTCTCCTCCTTTCCTCCTTTCCTCATCTCCTCCTTTCCTCATCTCCTCTCCTCATCTCCTCATCTCCTCTCCTCCTCCTCCTCTCCTCATCTCCTCCTTTCCTCATCTCCTCATCTCCTCCTCTCCTCCTTTCCTCCTCACCTCCTCCTCTCCTCATCTCCAGACCTCCTTGTTTCTCACCCTAGCTTTCACTGTCAGCATGGAGGTAGAAGGACATCCCGTGTGCAGTTTGTGCCCGTTTGAGAAATGTACCTCTTGCTAATTGAGGTGTGGAGTGTGTACTTTGGACTGCAGTGTCATGTGTTTGTGTGCCAAAACAAGCACCAATTAGTTATTCATGAAAGTATTCCAATATCGTGTTCCAACATGGCAGCCATGGTTCAGTGATTGACACCACTTAACTCTGTGGGTCTCTAGTGTGTGTGTGTGTGTGCTGGTAGCCTGTGTTGTGCTGGATCTAAACACGGCTCGTCCTCCTGCTGTTACAGAGATGTGTGACTACAAGCAGCGCGTCCAGACCATCAAGGACCTGGTGAGGCAGCTGCCCAGGCCCAACCAGGACACCATGCAGGTCCTCTTCAAACACCTCCGCAAGTACGTCTGAGCCGCCACTTCAGCAGGGATGTGTGTGCGTGTGTGCGTGTGTGTGTGCAAGTGCGTGCGTTCCATACAGCAGTTTGTAGTTCCAAGCATCAGCAAGGATGAGTCTGTAGTTCTGTGTCAGTCTAGTTCATAGATCATTCTAGACTCTTTAAAAAGACGTGTTCTACCTTAGAACCTTCTGTAACAACAGAAGTCCAGACCGACCCCTTCCTTTTCCTGTCTGATCCGCCCCCTTAAACCCCGCCCCTTCCTGCGTGTCTCCAGGGTGGTCGACCACGGCGAGGTGAACCGCATGACCACCCAGAGCGTGGCCATCGTGTTCGGGCCCACCCTCCTGCGGCCAGAGATCGAGACCTTGAACATGGCGGTCCACATGGTGTACCAGAACCAGATCGTGGAGCTCATTCTGCTGGAGTACGAGGGCATCTTCGGCAGGTAGAGAGCCAGTCTTCAACCCCAGGTCGAGGGCTCCGACCTGGGGTTGAAGACTGGACCTCAGGCCCTCCTCTCAGAACCCTAGCCAGCACCAAGGATAGGTGCTCCAGGACCGCTCCTCTCAAGGCCCAGGGTGACCCGCTCCACACCTGCCCTGCAGTCAGGCCCCTCCTGCTGCCTACCCTCTGGACCAGACCTGGCATCTTGTGATCAGTATAGACAGACTTGTCCACACCGAGCCAGGTCTGGAGACACCTGGCTCTTCACATCACACTGGTGGTCCTCCCTCCCCCCTCACCCCTCCCTCCCTCCCCCCTCCCCCTCCCTCCCTCCCCCCTCCCCTGCATCCAAACCTGGCTACTCTCCTGTCTCTCTACACTGGATATCCACGGCCGTTCCCTGGGACGGTCCTCTTCCGGCTGCTCCCCCTGACCTGGCCTAGCGAGGGAGGCCAACGCTAACAAGATGGAGGCCTGGCATGGCTGGACCTTTAGAACTGGGGTTGCGACAGTGCAAAGAGGGCCTGGCTGGCTCTTCTTAAAGGGGGGGTCTGCGCTGGCTGGCTCTTCTTAAAGGGGCGGTCAGCGATGGGGGCGAAGGTCTATGCTGGCTGTATCAAGTCCTCTATTCTGTATATTTGCTTGTATTTAAAGACGGCTTCTGCTTGGTCTGTCTGTGTCTGTCTGTCTGTCTGCTGGAAAGAAGCTGTGTTTCCCATGGGTGACCAACCTGATGACCTTCTGTGCTTTGTTTCCTCAGAGCAACTGTATCATTCAACCCTCTCTCTCTTAAACTCACTCTCTTAAACTTTCTATTAACTCTCTTTTCTCTCTCTCTCTCTCTCTCTCTCTCTCTCTCTCTCTCTCTCTCTCTCTCTCTCACCCTTCCTCTCCAATTCAGATTCCAGCTTGACACCTTTTTTGAGACAGTAAATCATCTCTCGATTTCAGTCAAATATCAACTTGAGAAACTGGCTGTGTACTGTATATCCTTGGCTGTGTGGGGGAATTGTAAATATAATAATGTGTCAATATAAGCAAGTTTTTGGAGAGAAAAAAAAAACGAAATCCCTTTTTATGGATAAATATGGAGAGTTTATGCCTGGGCTTGTCAGACTGGAGGTGAGTGGTGTGGTTGTCTGAGGGTGTGTGTATGGTCCTGTCTGCCTTCATGAGTGTTCGAAACATGGGAACAATCACTAATGTATTAAGAATCTATATAACATATACAACGATTGTGTATGAGAAGTATGGAATGTGTTGACTGGGGGTAAGTTTCACATTTCAAACGTTTTGAATCCAAACTAACTGCTGTTCGTCATGACTTTGTCTGATGGAAATAAAGGCTCTCTGTTGAGAACCTGTCAGATCTGTGGAAGCTCTGTTGTTCTGTCTCTCTCTCTCTCTGCAGACACACACACACACTCTGAAGTTAGCCTCTCTGCCAGCTGTTGGTAATATATTCTAACGACATTTGATATGATGTGCAATAGGGGTGGGAATCTTTTGGTACCTTTCGAATCGATTCTTGGCGTCATGATTCGATTAAAATAACACGTATTACTTAACTAATATCAGTTAAATTAATTATCAGTTGGTTTGAGTGAGATTTGAACCAGGGGTACCATGTTTGGCAGGAGACTCAATGGTACACATGCTTACCCACTGAGCCACATAGGGTTCCTGCAAAGTTACTTTCTACAAGACAGTGTAATTGCCTTACAGTTTTTTTTATTCGCTTTGGTACTATTTTCACAAGTATGTGGTAAAACCTCACAACTGTTAGTACAAAACTCAAAGCAGATCATCAAAAAGTCTGACAAAGTACAATGCACAAAATACACAATCACTTTTTCACCACACCTAATCAGTGTGTCTTCAAAGAAATACCTTTCATATGAAGTAATTGTCTTTCACAATGCAATGCTCACAATACTTTTGATATGCTTCTCATCTAATTTGCGTAAATACATTTGACCAACACTTAATCCAACTGATCTTAATGGTTAATCACTGAACCGTTTGGTAAACCTATATATTTTCATTTCAGCAATAAACAGTATATCGATTTTGAGAACTACAGAAATAAAATGTGTTTTTGTACGAACATATAAATTAACCACACATGATGAATACTCGTTATTGCTACTTGATTTTTAGATTGGGGTAACCACAATTGGTCATTAGATATACGTAAAAGTGGGGGTGTAAACACTGGCAATTTCTTTCAACATGGAGCAGGATAGACAGCAAGGAATAGGAAGAGCTCGTGGACAAGGGATCCGTCAGAGAGGTGGGCATGGGCACCAACAGAGAGGTCAGAGAGGTGGGCCTCTAAATATTATAATTTTTTGTTCTCATTTAGTTACATACAGTAATAGAAAGTATACCTATGTTACGATTATATCTGAAAAATAGTAAAATCTAATTTGCCCAAATGATCTTCATTGATCCTTCACTTGATTGCACATAGGATGGATATTTTGGAAATTATAGATTATGTAAATGTGAGTAATGTAAGTGTATTGCCTAATGTGAAACTGTGTAATCTGTCTTTTACATAGTACTGTAGCATATTAATTTCAGCACTTCTAAGGCCGATTTGTATGGAAGCAAATCGTTACCAAAATTCAAATGCAAATGCATTTCCAGAAATGCATTTGCATTTTAAGAATGTGGCTGCATTATTTGACTCATAAATGAAATTAGTATTCAATCATCCTATTTGCATTTTAATTTTCTTCTTCAAGAGTGCTCAATCTTTCACTTAATTAAAATGAAAAAGAAATAGACATTTGAGATTTAATTTTCAAAATATGCCCCAGCAAATAGATACCAAAATTCAATTTGAAATGTAAAATTTGAAAATGCAAATGTATTTCTGGAAATGCATTTTCATTTTAAGAACGTGGCTGCAAAATCGTGACCACAATTCAAATTCAAATGCATTTCCCGAAATGCATTTTCATTTTCAAGAACGTGGCTGCAAAATCGTGACCACAATTTAAATGAAAATGCATTTCCAGAAATGCATTTTCATTTTAAAAACGTGGCTGCAAAATCGTGACCACAATTCAAATGAAAATGCATTTCCAGAAATACAAAATGAAGGGAAAAACATTCTGAGCGGTTTGAGACAACAACTCTATCGGTGTTATGGATGAAGGCTATCCTGAGATCGCCACTAAAGCCCTGAAAACCCTGCTTCCATTTCCAACATCAAGCGGGATTTTCTGCCGTGACAGCAATCAAACAAAATTATGGAATAGGCCTAAACTGGATATAAGGAACGCACTTCGGGTGTCACTGTCGTAGCTTATAGTCACACACAACAGTGGGACTGACACATCGAAAGCTAGCAATAGTAACAATATAACGATGGAAAATCAGGCTAAGAAACTTAAAGATGGGGCTGAAAAATTAAGATACAAAAATACATCACATTCACTATGGTTTTGTCAATTGAAAAAACGGCTGTTTATTTTACATAAAACTCCCAAAACTATTTTGCGCTCAAATAAAGGCCAAAAAAGTTGGCCTTTAAGTAGGCCTATCGAACTCCCGAACTAGCATCAAATCAAACACAGACTATGCATGCATTAGCAGGCAGCTGTGGTAGCGTAGCTATACGGGGGCCGGTTCTGGTGGGCTGGTCTGGATAAAAATCCAGGGCCTATTTTTACTCCCAGTCCGTCCCTGCCGCCCCGCAACATTAAGCCACCCCCCTGATAAAATATGTTCCCGAGGCTGTGTATATGTTGTTAATAAATAGGCTAACAATAAATTGTTGTTGTACCAGCAATCAAAGTTTTGTTTTTCACTGTAGAAATCTCAAATTTCATAATGATTTGCCAATGCAAGAGAGTACCGGCACGTTTTTTTCTCCACTTCAAGCACTGAATGTAATGCAATGCAGATGTGCACACCGCCCCCTACCGAACAAGATGGGTAGCTCGGTAAGCAGGGAGCTGAAGAAGAGCGGCTACTGACGTCACTCTGCTGCGCCGCTCAGAATGTTTTTCCCTTCATTTTGCATTTCTGGAAATGCATTTTCATTTGAATTGTGGTCACGATTTTGCAGCCACGTTCTTAAAATGAAAATGCATTTCTGCAAATGCATTTTCATTTGAATTGTGGTCACGATTTTGCAGCCACGTTCTTAAAATTAAAATGCATTTCCAGAAATGCATTTTCATTTTCAAATTTTACATTTCAAATTGAATTTTGGTAACTATTTTGCTGGGGCATATTTTAGAAAATTAAATCTCAAATGTCTATTTCTTTTTCATTTTAATTAAGTGAAAGATTGAGCACTCTTGAAGAAGAAAATTAAAATGCAAATAGGATGATTGAATACTAATTTCATTTATGAGTCAAATAATGCAGCCACATTCTTAAAATGCAAATGAATTTCTGGAAATACATTTGCATTTGAATTTTGGTAACGATTTGCTTCCATAGATTTGAAACATGTATCTTGCATTGTTTGCTGTTGGATGAACTGATTGTTAAAAGTACTAAACTGAAAGCAGATCATACTGTTGTGTTTCGGTGATTAAACCAAATGTTCCCATTACATATTACAAATATAGCTGCAAGCAGCAATGGCGGATTCCTCCTTCAAGATGGCAAAATGTTGTAAAATTGACAGATAGTTACACTGGGATTAACCAAAAGACTTGAAACTAATTTCTGTCAGAAAAAAAAGAAAACGTTTAGGGCTCTGACTATATTAGAACCCACAACCCTTCACATAGCAGCCCTGCGTCTCATCCTACTAAGCCATTGACAGACATGCCAACCTGCAGACTCATTTCCGTGAGGTGGTTTAAAACTGTTGTAATTTAGTCCTATTTATATATGGGACATAAAAACGGGACAACGGGATGACTGGGTTGCTGCTGTAAAGAATAGCTTACTCGTAGTGCTTTAAAAAGTTGTTTGGAAGGGAATTTCCAATCCTAGCATCAGTGGCGATGTGTTCTGGCTTAGGTAACTTAAATGAATTTGCGGCAGGCAAGGGATCCACCTGAACAATCAATATACTTCATTCGAGCTAACTTGGTAAATATGACACTATGCCTACGTAGACTACAAGTAGCTAGCTACGGTGGTGAACCTGGCTTGTTTTGCAGTGGTTTACAGTCTCACTAAACAGATGATTGGAGTGTTGTAATGGGCTCAAATAAACACTATGCTATGTTTTACAACCAGAGGATTGACCGGAAGACTAGAAACCGTTCTGTCAAAAAAAATAAAAAAATTGCCGTTGACTGGTTTTGAACCTACAACCCTTCGTTTACCAGCACAACATATTATCCAATTGAGCCATTCTCAGATCTTGACTTCCCAGTGTTCAGTAACTGGATAACAAAATGAGACGTTTCTCCAATGGCAAGCATTGTCAGATTTGGTTAAAGTTCAAACAGCTGTAATTTAGTCCTATTTGGGACAACGGGATGACTGGGTTGCTGCTGTAAAGAATAGCTTACTCGTAGTGCTTTAAAAAGGTTGTTTGGAAGGGAATTTCCAATCCTAGCATCAGTGGCGATGTGTTCTGGCTTAGGTAACTTAAATGAATTTGCGGCAGGCAAGGGATCCACCTGAACAATCAATATACTTCATTCGAGCTAACTTGGTAAATATGACACTATGCCTACGTAGACTACAAGTAGCTAGCTACGGTGGTGAACCTGGCTTGTTTTGCAGTGGTTTACAGTCTCACTAAACAGATGATTGGAGTGTTGTAATGGGCTCAAATAAACACTATGCTATGTTTTACAACCAGAGGATTGACCGGAAGACTAGAAACCGTTCTGTCAAAAAAAATAAAAAAATTGCCGTTGACTGGTTTTGAACCTACAACCCTTCGTTTACCAGCACAACATATTATCCAATTGAGCCATTCTCAGATCTTGACTTCCCAGTGTTCAGTAACTGGATAACAAAATGAGACGTTTCTCCAATGGCAAGCATTGTCAGATTTGGTTAAAGTTCAAACAGCTGTAATTTAGTCCTATTTGGGACAACGGGATGACTGGGTTGCTGCTGTAAAGAATAGCTTACTCGTAGTGCTTTAAAAAAGTTGTTTGGAAGGGAATTTCCAATCCTAGCATCAGTGGCGATGTGTTCTGGCTTAGGTAACTTAAATGAATTTGCGGCAGGCAAGGGATCCACCTGAACAATCAATATACTTCATTCGAGCTAACTTGGTAAATATGACACTATGCCTACGTAGACTACAAGTAGCTAGCTACGGTGGTGAACCTGGCTTGTTTTGCAGTGGTTTACAGTCTCACTAAACAGATGATTGGAGTGTTGTAATGGGCTCAAATAAACACTATGCTATGTTTTACAACCAGAGGATTGACCGGAAGACTAGAAACCGTTCTGTCAAAAAAAATAAAAAAATTGCCGTTGACTGGTTTTGAACCTACAACCCTTCGTTTACCAGCACAACATATTATCCAATTGAGCCATTCTCAGATCTTGACTTCCCAGTGTTCAGTAACTGGATAACAAAATGAGACGTTTCTCCAATGGCAAGCATTGTCAGATTTGGTTAAAGTTCAAACAGCTGTAATTTAGTCCTATTTGGGACAACGGGATGACTGGGTTGCTGCTGTAAAGAATAGCTTACTCGTAGTGCTTTAAAAAGGTTGTTTGGAAGGGAATTTCCAATCCTAGCATCAGTGGCGATGTGTTCTGGCTTAGGTAACTTAAATGAATTTGCGGCAGGCAAGGGATCCACCTGAACAATCAATATACTTCATTCGAGCTAACTTGGTAAATATGACACTATGCCTACGTAGACTACAAGTAGCTAGCTACGGTGGTGAACCTGGCTTGTTTTGCAGTGGTTTACAGTCTCACTAAACAGATGATTGGAGTGTTGTAATGGGCTCAAATAAACACTATGCTATGTTTTACAACCAGAGGATTGACCGGAAGACTAGAAACCGTTCTGTCAAAAAAAATAAAAAAATTGCCGTTGACTGGTTTTGAACCTACAACCCTTCGTTTACCAGCACAACATATTATCCAATTGAGCCATTCTCAGATCTTGACTTCCCAGTGTTCAGTAACTGGATAACAAAATGAGACGTTTCTCCAATGGCAAGCATTGTCAGATTTGGTTAAAGTTCAAACAGCTGTAATTTAGTCCTATTTGGGACAACGGGATGACTGGGTTGCTGCTGTAAAGAATAGCTTACTCGTAGTGCTTTAAAAAGGTTGTTTGGAAGGGAATTTCCAATCCTAGCATCAGTGGCGATGTGTTCTGGCTTAGGTAACTTAAATGAATTTGCGGCAGGCAAGGGATCCACCTGAACAATCAATATACTTCATTCGAGCTAACTTGGTAAATATGACACTATGCCTACGTAGACTACAAGTAGCTAGCTACGGTGGTGAACCTGGCTTGTTTTGCAGTGGTTTACAGTCTCACTAAACAGATGATTGGAGTGTTGTAATGGGCTCAAATAAACACTATGCTATGTTTTACAACCAGAGGATTGACCGGAAGACTAGAAACCGTTCTGTCAAAAAAAATAAAAAAATTGCCGTTGACTGGTTTTGAACCTACAACCCTTCGTTTACCAGCACAACATATTATCCAATTGAGCCATTCTCAGATCTTGACTTCCCAGTGTTCAGTAACTGGATAACAAAATGAGACGTTTCTCCAATGGCAAGCATTGTCAGATTTGGTTAAAGTTCAAACAGCTGTAATTTAGTCCTATTTGGGACAACGGGATGACTGGGTTGCTGCTGTAAAGAATAGCTTACTCGTAGTGCTTTAAAAAGTTGTTTGGAAGGGAATTTCCAATCCTAGCATCAGTGGCGATGTGTTCTGGCTTAGGTAACTTAAATGAATTTGCGGCAGGCAAGGGATCCACCTGAACAATCAATATACTTCATTCGAGCTAACTTGGTAAATATGACACTATGCCTACGTAGACTACAAGTAGCTAGCTACGGTGGTGAACCTGGCTTGTTTTGCAGTGGTTTACAGTCTCACTAAACAGATGATTGGAGTGTTGTAATGGGCTCAAATAAACACTATGCTATGTTTTACAACCAGAGGATTGACCGGAAGACTAGAAACCGTTCTGTCAAAAAAAATAAAAAAATTGCCGTTGACTGGTTTTGAACCTACAACCCTTCGTTTACCAGCACAACATATTATCCAATTGAGCCATTCTCAGATCTTGACTTCCCAGTGTTCAGTAACTGGATAACAAAATGAGACGTTTCTCCAATGGCAAGCATTGTCAGATTTGGTTAAAGTTCAAACAGCTGTAATTTAGTCCTATTTGGGACAACGGGATGACTGGGTTGCTGCTGTAAATAATAGCTTACTCGTAGTGCTTTAAAAAGGTTGTTTGGAAGGGAATTTCCAATCCTAGCATCAGTGGCGATGTGTTCTGGCTTAGGTAACTTAAATGAATTTGCGGCAGGCAAGGGATCCACCTGAACAATCAATATACTTCATTCGAGCTAACTTGGTAAATATGACACTATGCCTACGTAGACTACAAGTAGCTAGCTACGGTGGTGAACCTGGCTTGTTTTGCAGTGGTTTACAGTCTCACTAAACAGATGATTGGAGTGTTGTAATGGGCTCAAATAAACACTATGCTATGTTTTACAACCAGAGGATTGACCGGAAGACTAGAAACCGTTCTGTCAAAAAAAATAAAAAAATTGCCGTTGACTGGTTTTGAACCTACAACCCTTCGTTTACCAGCACAACATATTATCCAATTGAGCCATTCTCAGATCTTGACTTCCCAGTGTTCAGTAACTGGATAACAAAATGAGACGTTTCTCCAATGGCAAGCATTGTCAGATTTGGTTAAAGTTCAAACAGCTGTAATTTAGTCCTATTTGGGACAACGGGATGACTGGGTTGCTGCTGTAAAGAATAGCTTACTCGTAGTGCTTTAAAAAGGTTGTTTGGAAGGGAATTTCCAATCCTAGCATCAGTGGCGATGTGTTCTGGCTTAGGTAACTTAAATGAATTTGCGGCAGGCAAGGGATCCACCTGAACAATCAATATACTTCATTCGAGCTAACTTGGTAAATATGACACTATGCCTACGTAGACTACAAGTAGCTAGCTACGGTGGTGAACCTGGCTTGTTTTGCAGTGGTTTACAGTCTCACTAAACAGATGATTGGAGTGTTGTAATGGGCTCAAATAAACACTATGCTATGTTTTACAACCAGAGGATTGACCGGAAGACTAGAAACCGTTCTGTCAAAAAAAATAAAAAAATTGCCGTTGACTGGTTTTGAACCTACAACCCTTCGTTTACCAGCACAACATATTATCCAATTGAGCCATTCTCAGATCTTGACTTCCCAGTGTTCAGTAACTGGATAACAAAATGAGACGTTTCTCCAATGGCAAGCATTGTCAGATTTGGTTAAAGTTCAAACAGCTGTAATTTAGTCCTATTTGGGACAACGGGATGACTGGGTTGCTGCTGTAAATAATAGCTTACTCGTAGTGCTTTAAAAAGGTTGTTTGGAAGGGAATTTCCAATCCTAGCATCAGTGGCGATGTGTTCTGGCTTAGGTAACTTAAATGAATTTGCGGCAGGCAAGGGATCCACCTGAACAATCAATATACTTCATTCGAGCTAACTTGGTAAATATGACACTATGCCTACGTAGACTACAAGTAGCTAGCTACGGTGGTGAACCTGGCTTGTTTTGCAGTGGTTTACAGTCTCACTAAACAGATGATTGGAGTGTTGTAATGGGCTCAAATAAACACTATGCTATGTTTTACAACCAGAGGATTGACCGGAAGACTAGAAACCGTTCTGTCAAAAAAAATAAAAAAATTGCCGTTGACTGGTTTTGAACCTACAACCCTTCGTTTACCAGCACAACATATTATCCAATTGAGCCATTCTCAGATCTTGACTTCCCAGTGTTCAGTAACTGGATAACAAAATGAGACGTTTCTCCAATGGCAAGCATTGTCAGATTTGGTTAAAGTTCAAACAGCTGTAATTTAGTCCTATTTGGGACAACGGGATGACTGGGTTGCTGCTGTAAATAATAGCTTACTCGTAGTGCTTTAAAAAGGTTGTTTGGAAGGGAATTTCCAATCCTAGCATCAGTGGCGATGTGTTCTGGCTTAGGTAACTTAAATGAATTTGCGGCAGGCAAGGGATCCACCTGAACAATCAATATACTTCATTCGAGCTAACTTGGTAAATATGACACTATGCCTACGTAGACTACAAGTAGCTAGCTACGGTGGTGAACCTGGCTTGTTTTGCAGTGGTTTACAGTCTCACTAAACAGATGATTGGAGTGTTGTAATGGGCTCAAATAAACACTATGCTATGTTTTACAACCAGAGGATTGACCGGAAGACTAGAAACCGTTCTGTCAAAAAAAATAAAAAAATTGCCGTTGACTGGTTTTGAACCTACAACCCTTCGTTTACCAGCACAACATATTATCCAATTGAGCCATTCTCAGATCTTGACTTCCCAGTGTTCAGTAACTGGATAACAAAATGAGACGTTTCTCCAATGGCAAGCATTGTCAGATTTGGTTAAAGTTCAAACAGCTGTAATTTAGTCCTATTTGGGACAACGGGATGACTGGGTTGCTGCTGTAAATAATAGCTTACTCGTAGTGCTTTAAAAAGGTTGTTTGGAAGGGAATTTCCAATCCTAGCATCAGTGGCGATGTGTTCTGGCTTAGGTAACTTAAATGAATTTGCGGCAGGCAAGGGATCCACCTGAACAATCAATATACTTCATTCGAGCTAACTTGGTAAATATGACACTATGCCTACGTAGACTACAAGTAGCTAGCTACGGTGGTGAACCTGGCTTGTTTTGCAGTGGTTTACAGTCTCACTAAACAGATGATTGGAGTGTTGTAATGGGCTCAAATAAACACTATGCTATGTTTTACAACCAGAGGATTGACCGGAAGACTAGAAACCGTTCTGTCAAAAAAAATAAAAAAATTGCCGTTGACTGGTTTTGAACCTACAACCCTTCGTTTACCAGCACAACATATTATCCAATTGAGCCATTCTCAGATCTTGACTTCCCAGTGTTCAGTAACTGGATAACAAAATGAGACGTTTCTCCAATGGCAAGCATTGTCAGATTTGGTTAAAGTTCAAACAGCTGTAATTTAGTCCTATTTGGGACAACGGGATGACTGGGTTGCTGCTGTAAAGAATAGCTTACTCGTAGTGCTTTAAAAAGGTTGTTTGGAAGGGAATTTCCAATCCTAGCATCAGTGGCGATGTGTTCTGGCTTAGGTAACTTAAATGAATTTGCGGCAGGCAAGGGATCCACCTGAACAATCAATATACTTCATTCGAGCTAACTTGGTAAATATGACACTATGCCTACGTAGACTACAAGTAGCTAGCTACGGTGGTGAACCTGGCTTGTTTTGCAGTGGTTTACAGTCTCACTAAACAGATGATTGGAGTGTTGTAATGGGCTCAAATAAACACTATGCTATGTTTTACAACCAGAGGATTGACCGGAAGACTAGAAACCGTTCTGTCAAAAAAAATAAAAAAATTGCCGTTGACTGGTTTTGAACCTACAACCCTTCGTTTACCAGCACAACATATTATCCAATTGAGCCATTCTCAGATCTTGACTTCCCAGTGTTCAGTAACTGGATAACAAAATGAGACGTTTCTCCAATGGCAAGCATTGTCAGATTTGGTTAAAGTTCAAACAGCTGTAATTTAGTCCTATTTGGGACAACGGGATGACTGGGTTGCTGCTGTAAATAATAGCTTACTCGTAGTGCTTTAAAAAGGTTGTTTGGAAGGGAATTTCCAATCCTAGCATCAGTGGCGATGTGTTCTGGCTTAGGTAACTTAAATGAATTTGCGGCAGGCAAGGGATCCACCTGAACAATCAATATACTTCATTCGAGCTAACTTGGTAAATATGACACTATGCCTACGTAGACTACAAGTAGCTAGCTACGGTGGTGAACCTGGCTTGTTTTGCAGTGGTTTACAGTCTCACTAAACAGATGATTGGAGTGTTGTAATGGGCTCAAATAAACACTATGCTATGTTTTACAACCAGAGGATTGACCGGAAGACTAGAAACCGTTCTGTCAAAAAAAATAAAAAAATTGCCGTTGACTGGTTTTGAACCTACAACCCTTCGTTTACCAGCACAACATATTATCCAATTGAGCCATTCTCAGATCTTGACTTCCCAGTGTTCAGTAACTGGATAACAAAATGAGACGTTTCTCCAATGGCAAGCATTGTCAGATTTGGTTAAAGTTCAAACAGCTGTAATTTAGTCCTATTTGGGACAACGGGATGACTGGGTTGCTGCTGTAAATAATAGCTTACTCGTAGTGCTTTAAAAAGGTTGTTTGGAAGGGAATTTCCAATCCTAGCATCAGTGGCGATGTGTTCTGGCTTAGGTAACTTAAATGAATTTGCGGCAGGCAAGGGATCCACCTGAACAATCAATATACTTCATTCGAGCTAACTTGGTAAATATGACACTATGCCTACGTAGACTACAAGTAGCTAGCTACGGTGGTGAACCTGGCTTGTTTTGCAGTGGTTTACAGTCTCACTAAACAGATGATTGGAGTGTTGTAATGGGCTCAAATAAACACTATGCTATGTTTTACAACCAGAGGATTGACCGGAAGACTAGAAACCGTTCTGTCAAAAAAAATAAAAAAATTGCCGTTGACTGGTTTTGAACCTACAACCCTTCGTTTACCAGCACAACATATTATCCAATTGAGCCATTCTCAGATCTTGACTTCCCAGTGTTCAGTAACTGGATAACAAAATGAGACGTTTCTCCAATGGCAAGCATTGTCAGATTTGGTTAAAGTTCAAACAGCTGTAATTTAGTCCTATTTGGGACAACGGGATGACTGGGTTGCTGCTGTAAATAATAGCTTACTCGTAGTGCTTTAAAAAGGTTGTTTGGAAGGGAATTTCCAATCCTAGCATCAGTGGCGATGTGTTCTGGCTTAGGTAACTTAAATGAATTTGCGGCAGGCAAGGGATCCACCTGAACAATCAATATACTTCATTCGAGCTAACTTGGTAAATATGACACTATGCCTACGTAGACTACAAGTAGCTAGCTACGGTGGTGAACCTGGCTTGTTTTGCAGTGGTTTACAGTCTCACTAAACAGATGATTGGAGTGTTGTAATGGGCTCAAATAAACACTATGCTATGTTTTACAACCAGAGGATTGACCGGAAGACTAGAAACCGTTCTGTCAAAAAAAATAAAAAAATTGCCGTTGACTGGTTTTGAACCTACAACCCTTCGTTTACCAGCACAACATATTATCCAATTGAGCCATTCTCAGATCTTGACTTCCCAGTGTTCAGTAACTGGATAACAAAATGAGACGTTTCTCCAATGGCAAGCATTGTCAGATT
>CM042854.1:2706903-2964403 GCA_023658055.1 Thaleichthys pacificus
CGGTTGCTATGGTTTCCTTCTCCTCCGGTACCCCCCTAGCTTTGGTTGTCTCGACCACACACACTGAGCACTACGGTTGTTTGCTATGGGTCCTCCTTCCGTGCCCCCCTCTCCAATCTGTTCTGCCAACTCAGCGTCCTCGGTTGCTATGTTTCCTTCTTTCCCTGGACCCCCTCATCTGTTTGCCACAGCGTCCTACGGTTGCCATGGTTCATTCTCTTCCGTGACCCCCTCATCTTGTTGCCATAGCACCTCGGGTTTCCATGGTTTCCTCCTCGTCGTTCTCCCGTCACCCAGCTGGACCTCCACACTCGTTTCAAGATACCATCCATTCATCCTCTCACCCTCCTCCTCCCCGTCACCCTCCTCCTCCTTGTCACCCTCTCCTCCTCTTCATCTCTCCTCTCATCATCTCTCTTCCCCCCTCACCTCTCTCCCTCTCCACCCTCTCTCTCCCTCACCTCTCTCCCGACCGCCTCGTCCTCAAATCCCCCGTAGACTCACATTCCCCGTTCGTACCCCACCTGCACACCTGATGTCATCACCACTCACGGTCCTCCATCCCCTCCTCCTCCTCTTCCTCCTCCTCCTCCTCTTCATCCTCCGCTATCCCTCTCGTCAGGTCCAGCTGGGGAGGGGGGGATGTGGCCCTGCTGTCTGACTGCTCCCCCGGGGGGAGGGGACTGTCAGCGCCCCCTGACCGGCCTGGAGGCCGTCCGCCCCCTGGCCCCGGGCTTCGGCCCCCGCGACCGCCATCTGCAGTAGGGGTAGCGGTGGTTCAGTGCTGGGAGTTAGAGCCGAGTAGTGAGAGAAGCGGCGTTGCACACACTTGTCGCACTGCGTAGGGCGTCTCCCCCGAGTGCAGGCGGCGTGTGTTCTCTAAGGTGCGGTGCTTGGTTTGAAGGCCCTTCCTGCAGATGCCACACTCATGGGACGCATTCCTGCAAATGAGAGAGGGGGAGGGAGAGTGGGAGGGAGGGGAGGGAGGGGAGAGTGGGGGAGGATGAAGTGGGGGAGGGAGGGATGGGGGAAGAGGGAGGGTCAGTATTTCGTCTTGTGCTTCAAGAGAGATTCAATATTTTTAGTTGAAACTCGGGTCTTGATAACCGTTTTTTTTTTTTTCCTGTATGAACTCTATAGAAGGTCCTCATGTCTGATGGAAAGCATTTTGGGAGTAACAAACCTAACCTAACAAAAACAACCAACGCTTGCTCGACCCGTCGGCCTCTTGCAAGTGCGATCGTACCTGTCGGCCTGCCTGCAGTACCTGTGTGCTCGTATTGTGTCTCAGCAGCGAGCCTGCTCTTCTTGGAAGATCTTGTCACACAGGTCACAGAAGACATGCCGCTCTCCAGAAGCTCAGCTTCCTCTGAGGGGGAGGGAGAGTCGGAGTCTGTCTGATCTCCTGCCCCGCCGCCGCGCCCTCGAGCGCTGTCCGGTTCTTCTCTGTCTGCACACACACACACACACACACACAAACACACACACACACGCACACACCAGAGATTATATTAGTATATTAATGTAATTTCTCTTGATCTTTTATTCATATACAGTGGAAAGATTTTATTAATTTAAGTCAGATCTGCATCACGTTGAACTAAACATGTAGGATGAACGGCCAGCTGCTGTGTTCATGGCTGGTTGGTATATAGCACTGCCTTTAAGTGAAAAGGAAAAAAGAAAAGTTCACTTTGGGCCACAGCTGTAAATACCTAATAAATATTAATAAGTCAGTGATCTCATTCACTTTAATTATGGCTCGTGTAGTATGGAAGCATGACATCTGACATGACCCGTGGGTGGTATTAAAGTCTCTGTTACTGAGCTGTCCCTGGGGGGGTAAGAGAGCCAACTGTAGACTGTGGTCATGCACACACACACACACACAACATGCTTCACACTAACACACAACATCACACACACACACACACACACACACACACACACACAAAAAAACACAACACCACACACACACACACACACACATGCTCACACTAACACACACACATTCACAAACATGCTCACAATTCACTCACTTCAACAAACCATGACCCACTCTAGTATTAGGTACTTCACTCTGTTCTATATAGTATTCTGACCAGAGATGAGATATGTCAGAGCAAACCATGTGTCCAAAAAGGATTCCTGGCGACATGGGCTGCGTGTCTAATATTAATAATGTATATATTATATATATATCATATTTTTGTGATTAATGTATTAATATGATGTGGAGGATGGTTACACTGTTGTTTATTACGTTATTACACTTATTATGTTGTGAATAATGGTTAGTTGTATACATTGTTATTTGGTATTACAACCTGTTTACACTGTTGCAGAGATGGGGCAATAAATACTTGTTGACTGTACATAAGTAGATGTTTCTCGATCTCAGTAGCATACTTTCACTATTTTTCTGAAACATTTTCCCACTTTTACTAAAACCGGTATAGTAGTACTACTTTTTACTTAAGTATATAGGGGAGCCAGGCAGAGCCGTTAGCCAGACGAGAGCTCCCCTCTCCCCCTTCCTCACCTCTCCCTTTCACCCTCCCCTCCTCTCCCCCCCTCAACTCTCCCTTCCTACCCTCCCGCTCCCCCCCCCATCACCTCTCCCCCTCTCCCTCTCCCTCTCCTGCTGGCTGGCTCCCTGCAGGCGGCTGGCCGCTTGCATTCTCAGTGCTATGAATGTATGGCAGGATACAGTAACACCGCGCGTGTCGTGTGTCAATGTGTGTGTGTGTTTATGAGGGAGTCGTTTGTCAGCGTGTGTGTGTGTATAGGAGGGAGTGTGTGCTGTGTCAAGCGTGTGTGTCAGCAGTTAGTGGTGTGTGGCAGCGTTAGTGTTTTTTTGGTTGATGTCAGTGTTGGTGTGTGTGTTATGCAGGGATTTTCTATCGAAACCGAGTGTGTGTCAGCGTTGGTGAAAAGAGAACGTGGGAACGTTGGACATCTCTATGACACCATGAAAGCCCCCCCCCCACCCCCCCAGGAGAGCTGGTGTGCTCTCACAGTGCCTGATGTCTGCTGTGGACGAACACTGAGCCACTTAGAAAGTTACTTCAAAAATGCTGTTTTTAACTTCAACACGCTGGTTTATTTATGTACCCCAAACGGAATAAAATATTAACTGCAGTCGCATAATAAATCTGCTTTTACGGTATATGAAAACTGAAAACTTCTCGATCTGATCGACACTGGACTGTATCCAGTGACTAGCGATATATCTGTACCTCCTCCACAACTTCGCAAATCTTTTCCAACTTTACTTTCCCAAAGTTTAAAGTATGTCATTTAAAAAACAACCCCAATAAACGACCCCGAAAACGAAAAGGTACAAACCTAGGCAAACCGCTTGAGGATTCAGTCTTGGCCCCGCGGTTGCCGCCGGCAAGCCACCAGTCGGTGTAGCGTGTAGGTGAGCTGGGGGATGGAGGATGGTGCGTTGGTGTGGGGAGATGGCGGATCGCAGGCATTGCACAGTGCCCCCTCCGCCCTGGCTTGTGATGCCACCAGGGTGGGAGCGGGTGGCCACGAGGTGGATTGGGGGTGGATGTGGCAGGGGACCTGGTTGACGTGGAAGTAGATGGTGCCTCCGCCCCCTCCCTGCTCCTTCCTCAGGAAGGTGAGGTTCGAGGGGCTGCTCCTGGGGCTTAGGGGGGTTTTACGAGGATCGGCGCCCCAGCCGCCCATGCTCTTGGGGAGGGGAGAGGTCCAAGAGGCTCGGCTGGCCTCGTCGACTCCGAGTCGTCTCCGTCTTAACGATTGACCAAGGCCAGTCGGAGGAAAGGTTTTAGTGGTGACAGGGGGGCAGGGGTCGGAGGCGGATGAGTCCGAGGGGGAGGGGGGCCCGGAGGCGGCCGACGCGACGGAGGGCGAGTCTTGGGGCGGGAATGGGGGCCGTCTCAGAGCCGTCTCCGCCGGGTCGGCGGGGTGGCGACGCTGAGCGTCGGTGGCTCGGGGACCGTCGGAGGTACGGGGCGGAGGGCGTTCCCATGGTGATGGGCCCCAGCTCTTCATCTTCTGGAACCACTTCCTCACCCGTTCGCGGGAGGTTGACCCGAGTCCGAGATCTTGGCGGAGCTCTTCCTTCGAGGGGTCCGCGTGGAGGGAGTACGCTTTGAGGAGCGGACAGGAGGTCTTCAGGGGGGTTTCCGGGGGTCAGGCCCCCCTCTCAAGGAGATAGGCGATGGAAGGTCCGGTAGGACGATCCGAGCTCCCATTGACAGGCTTGGAGTGGAGTGCGTGCAGGAGTCCCAAGACCGGTAGGCAGTCGTCACAAGTAAACAGGAAGTGGCGGCTTCTTTCTTACTCTTCGGGAGTCTTGGCGTGCCCCTTTCTTTCCCGCTTTCGTTACGCCTCCTTTCTGACTCCGAGTCGGGCTCGGTCTGACGATTTGAGGTCGTGAGCAGTTTCTCCACCTTGGAGGCCGGAGCATCGGAGGCGTGCGGGGGCGGCTGAGACGAATACTTATTCTTCAGAGGCGGGCAGCGTCTGGGCGGGGCCGGGGGTGAGGCTGTAGTTGATGATGATCTTGGTGTTGCCGTGGTCCACGAAGGCGGGCAGGCGGAGGTGGAGATGACCTGGTGATGCTTGGTTTGTGGACTACAAATCCCTGTTCCCCTGCGCCACCACACAGTTAGCCAGTGCCCAGCACCTGCCTCAGCACGTTCCCATCATAGGGCCACCTTCGCACGTCTGCAGGTCGCTTCAGGTGTGCTTGATGGGCGACATCAGACCCAGGGTTGGGAACCACCACCGCCTGGACCACCCCGGGGCCCACGGCCAGGAAGCCACGCCAAGCCCGCCCCCGCCGACACCACCCCGTTAGCGCCCACGACGACGGCGTGAGGCCGCGGTGGGTTTCAGCTCGTAGTCGGCGGGTTCGGACTTTGATACTGGTTGAGGGGCAGCTGCCCGGAGGGGCTTGCCCTCGCATTGTCCCTCAGGAGGCCGCGCGGCCGCGGGCGGGGCGGGGTACGGGAGGGGAGGGGCTCGGGAGTGCCGGCCAGGGCCGGCTTGATGGCGGGGCGGGCGGCTCAGACGTTGGTTGCACACGGCGCCCACACATTCTTGACTGCTGATGGGAGGAGTAGGAGCCGCGAGTGGAGAAACGCTTCTTACAGCTGGGGCACTCGTCACGCGCTTCTCTTCCTGCGGAGGGGGAGAGAGCGGGAGGGAGGAGGAGGGGACGAAGAGAGAGGGAGGGAGAGAGGAGAGAGAGGAGCGAGAGGAGGGGACGAGAGAGAGAGAGGCAGAGAGAGAGAGAGAAAAAGAGAGAGAGAGAAGAGAAGACGAGAGAGAGAGAGAGGAGATGATGATAGAGAGAGGAGGGAGAGAGAGGAGAGAGAAGAAGAGAGTGAGGAGGGGGAAGAGAGGGAGAGGCAGGCAGGAAGGAAACTGTAAATAAGAAGCTGGATTGGACAGGAAAGGATGGGTTGAAAAGCCAGTAGGATTAACCAGCTGGCTTGTTGAAGGGGCCCTTCAGCTATCAAGCTTTTCATGATGATGCATTAAATAGAAAACAAAACGGGTCAAACGGACTATCGCTTGAGGGGGGGGGGGGGGGTGGGGTGGGGGATCTGGATAATAAAACTGTAATCAGAAAATGTATTATCATAGCGTTAAACGCTTTGGTTAAATAGGGAGATACCACAATACAATATCTGGCCTGAGCTCTGAGAAGTGACTGAAAAACTGTGGGCGTGGTGTGTGTGAGTGAATGTGTGTTAATAAGTGTGTGTGTGGGTATAAAGTGAGATTTCCCTCCAGGTGTGTTCTGTAGTGAATTGTGGTGTGTGTGTGAGGACGGCAGGGCGACCATCTTGGCTCACCACTGTGGATAGTGTGTTACAAGAATGTGTGCGTGTGTGTGTGTTCTGTGTGCGTCCTGGTGTGTGTGTGTGTGGCAGGGCGACCATCTTGCTCACCAACTGTGGTGTGGGTGTTGTGTGTGGTCGGGGTGTGGGCAGGCGACCCATCTTGCTCACCACTGTGGATGAGAGGTGCTCCTTGAGGTGGGGTTTTGTATTTGAAGGCCTTGGCACACTCCGTACACTTGAACTTTCCTGTTTCCTCCCGTCGGGGTCCACGTGACGCTGCGAAACAGGAAGTTTAGACTTAAGATGAAGCCACCTCCATTCTGACCGGTGAACTCTATCTAAAAACTGTTCTACTGTTGTGTTTCATTCAAGCATGTCCTATGTCAGGGTACGGAACAAGGAGACCTCTGAAACAGATGAGTAAACCCCTCGAATTAAATGACAGTGTAGCTGAGGAACGCATAATTCATTGATTGTAAACGATGCAAAAAATACAAATCCTGATTGTTACGCTATTTACATTGTTGTCAACACTGTCAAAACAACTTAAAAAAATGCTGGAAACAGGACCAACGTTCTCGGGTTAAGGTAAAACAAAAGATTTTTGTCAATTAATTTCCCCTATATCCCCGGTCCCATCGACAACCGAGTTAAGTATGTTGTCACCGTTCAGACGGGCTCGGTGAGCAGCGTTTCTGACAGAGTCAGCAGGCACAGATGAAGCCAGCAGGTCCATCACGACAGAGTGACAAAATCCGGAACGCGTGTTCTCGGAAATCCAAAATGATTTATTCATCATGGTCCACCCTCCCCAGGTAACTCTATAAAAACTAATGGAGATCCTTCAGCGGAAAGCCCCAGCACAGCCACCACACTCTGACATACATTCAAGGCAAGGCCCGGCAGCCATGAGGTTACTAGGAAGAGCTAGGGAGTCACGGGCGAGGGGGAGGGAGAAGAGAGGAGGGGCAGGAAAGCCAGAGGATCTGCGGGATGGGAGGAAGAGAGGATGGGAGCGGGGCATGAGGAGAGGAGCCATGTACCATGTTCACGCCCACGGTCTTGTGCCACAGCCACGTGGCGGTACCAGCCTCGAGTGCGTTACTCAAAGGTGTATAGCTAGCACTGCGAGCAGATGAAGTGTCGTATACGCCTCTTCTCGTGACCGAGTCTGAGTGCGTCTTCTTGAGCGCCCGCCAGTGGCCCCGTCATCTGTACCTCTCGCAGGCAGTAGGGCAAGGCTCTGTGGAGCTGGGGAAGACATATGGGCGGTCCCACTGGGTGAGAGGAGAAGGAGGCGGGCACCCCCCTTGGTGGGTGAGGGAGAGTGGGGAGAAGGAGAGGAGAAGAGGGAGGAGGGACGAGAGAGATGGACAAACTTACAAACCATCTGTCATGAAACGTTACCAATCCATACCACAATCAATGGTCTCTCAGGATGACACGTTTGTGTCGATGTGAGGTGGTGTTGTGTGAGCGGTGTGTGTGTGCAGGGGTGCTCGTGTGTGGCTTAATCAGCCGAAACCGTCTCGTACCCGGAGCCGTGCTCCCTGTTGGTGGTAGTCATCTGGGGGCTTTCTGGGTAAATGGACAGGCGCGTGCACCCTGCTGTAGGATCTCTTCACCAGGCATCCCTTACACACCCCCCTCACTCCCCTTCCTCGCCTCACTCCTCCGACACCCACACGCCTCCTTCCGGTCGTCAAGACGACCCACGGTGCTAAGCTGTTACCATGGCTCCGTCAATTACACAGACTCCTGTCTCTCTCTCATCCTGCCTCTCGCACTCTCTTTTCCCCTCTCTCTCCTCCTGTCTGTCTCTCTTTCCTGTCCTCCTCTGTATCATGTCTATCTCTCCTTCGGTCTGTCTCTCCTCTCTCCCTCCTGTCTCTCTCTCTCCGGTCTCTCTCTCGTCTTTCTCTCTCTCCTTCGGTCTGTCTCTCCTCTCTCTCTCTCCTCTCTCTCTGTCCCAACACAGATAACAGAATCTCATCCAGTCATCCAGTCAGGGCAGATAGACATGCAGCGGCTGGCCAGCAGCACATAGCAGCTGTTAGCATGAGCAGCTCACACACACTGGATGTTACTTATTTTAGTTCCTCTTTATTCAACCACGTAAAAAAACAACCGACTGAGGCTAAGCGCCCCGTCCATCTATCAGCTACTGAACGATTCATCTCTCTCTGCCCCTTTCTCTATCTCTCTTTTCATTCTATCACTCACTTCCCCACACACTTTCTCTCTATCACTCACCCCCCCCCCCTCTCTCTCTCTCCTCTCTCTCTCTATCACCACCCTCTCTCTCTCTCTCTCTCCTCTCTCTCTCTCTATCACTCACCCCCCCCTCTCTCTCTCTCTCTCTCTCTCTCTCTCTATCACTCACTCCCCCTCACTCACTCAATCACTCACCCCCCCTCTCTCCCCCCTCACGCCTCTCTCTATAACACTCTTTCTCTCTCTCTCACTCTCTCGCCTCCCCCCTCACCCACTCTCCCCCTCTCTGGTGTTGTGGGGCTGGCCAGGAGGGGCTGTGTGGAGGGAGCGTGTGATTGGCTGAGCCCAGAGAGCACTATGCCTCTTGCTAAGCCTTCCTTTCTTCACTTTTCCTTCCTTCCTTCTTCTTTCCTCTCCAATCAACCTTTATCACCACAGGGAAAGACGCCCTGCTTTCCAAAGGCCCGCGTGAGGCAGTCCAAACCAGCACCGAGCCATGCCAAACACTGAAAGAGTCCTTTCATGGAAATTCAGTGTGACAAAAGAATGAATATAATATAACGTTAATATATGACGTTGGCTCTATAAAAATTCAAAACTCAACTGACCCACTAAAAAAGGGAGAGAGAAGTTGAAGATTAGACACTCTGACCTAAAGTGGCTGACATAATACTTAATCTTTCGTTTCGCCCTGAAAAGGAGTCTTATGTTGGCCACCGAGCTAGCGGCGGAGGCTACGGAACACTTTGGCAGCTGAAGAGTTGCCATGGGGGATTAAGCGCTTTAAAGGCGTGGCAGGACCTGTGCCAGCAAGCCCCGCCCCTTCCTGCTGGGGCGGGAGAGGGACAGGTGCACTCTGGGAGTGCAGCTAGAGCCAGGGAGGGGGGGGGGGGGAAGGGGGAGGGAGGGAGGGAGGGAGGGTGGGTGGGAGGGAGGGAGGGAGGATGGGCAGAGCTCTGCTAAAGCTCCAGTTTTAATACTGGGTGTTTTTCTACTTCCCATGACCTCATCCTCAAACACTCTCCTGCTCCAGCACACTCATCGTTTTCCTCCCTCTCCCTCTCTCCCTCTCTCTCTCTCTCTCTCTCTCTCTCTCTCTCTCTCTCTCCCTCTCTCTCTCCCTCTCTCTCTCTCTCTCCCTCCCTCTCCCTCTCTCTCTCTCTCTCTCTCTCTCTCTCTCTCTCCTCTCCCTCTCTCTCTCTCTCCCTCTCTCTCTCTCTCCCTCCCTCTCCCTCTCTCTCTCTCTCTCTCTCTCTCTCTCTCTCTCTCTCTCTCTCTCTCCCTCTCTCTCTCTCTCCCTCCCTCTCCCTCTCCAGGCGCTGGTCGTCTGTAGCGTTCCTCAGGTGATGGGATCTGATCCTCACCACCACAGAGAGCCAGTAGCAGCTCAATATCAGGAGAGAAGAAAAACAGGAAATCACAAGTTCACACACACACTCACTCACACACTCACAGAAGCACACACACACTCATAGAAGCGCACACTCACACAAGCACACACACACTCACAGAAGCACACACACACACCCATGAGCAAGCTCAGTCGAACACATCGCACACAACATTGCCGGGGCATGTCACACGCACAGTCCAAGTGGATTTCCAAGGTGCTCTAGATGGATGGAGACTGCAGGGCTGGTCTGCAGAGGGACACCTCCCTGCCAGAGGAGATCTCCCAGAAACACTTCTTATCTCTGCTAACGGTCTCTCATGGCCTACACACACTCACAAACACACACACACACACACAAACTCACAACACACACCTGTCCCTGGGTCTATAGAGTGAGACATGGCCTACACACACACAGACACACACACACACACAATACACACCTGTCCCTGGAACAACAGAGTAAGGCTGAGCTTGTTTTCAAGCAGGGAATAGAGTGAGAACTAGTCAGTGGTTCCTGACTGAGTTATCTATAGTACAGTTCTGTGTGTGATGGACTGTGTGTGTGTGTATGTGTGTGTGATGGAGTGTGTGTGTGTATATGTGTGTGTCGACTGAGCTGTGTGTATGTGTGTATGTGTGTGTGATGGACTTGTGTGTGTGTGTATGTGTGCGTTGATGGAGTGTGTGTATGTGTGTATGTGTGTGATGGAGTGTGTATGTGTGTATGTGGTGTGTGATGGAAGTGTGTGTATGTGTGTATGTGTGTGTGTGACGGAGTGTGTGAGCTCTGAGCTGGAGATGATGGATAGTCTGGGTTCAGGGGGAACAGAGAGGGCTATTACTGAAGGCCTTCACCTGGAGAGAACACACACACACACACTTTACACACACACACTTTTACACACAGGCACACTTCCACACAAGAACAGACACACGCGTGTGCGTGTGACAGAGATTTAACAGCTTCCTGCTACATCTAAAGTGACCCCTGACCCCATTACTTCCTGTGTGCTGAACTCAGACTCCCATGTGCTCTGAAGGAATGATCTGGACACCATCTCTGTGTCAAACACACACACGCATACAATACTTATACTAGCAAATAATAACACGTACAAACCTATTCACCTACAAACAGTACTTAACGTATCACTTAATTTGCTATGCTTCATCAAAACGTTTGTATGAATATTCTCTGACACACAAAGAGGTGATGGGAGACCCTGGCTGATCTCATGCTCTAAACAGTCAGCACATAATGAAAACACTCAAACTCTAATTGACTGGAACTGGTAAACACAGAAGTGAGGGAGAGATCTTCCAGAGTCTGGGGTCTTTCTAGTCTAGAGAGAGAGAGACTATGAAGAGAGAACTGAGAGAGTTTGAGTATTGTGTGTACTCTCTGAGAGGCCCCTGTAATAAAAGGAGAGGCTGGGTCTGGGGGCTGGGGCTGGGGCTGGGGTCTGGGTCTGGGGTCTGGGGCTGGGTCTGGGGGCTGGGGTCTGGGGGCTGGGTCTGGGGTCTGGGGGCTGGGTCCTGGGGGCTGGGTCTGGGGGCTGGGGGCCTACCAGCTCTGGAAGACAGCTGAAGGAAGACCCCAACAGATTGTATTTTACATTGTTAGTTCTTAGAATGAGTTAGACTATAGTCATTTTTTTATTTAAGATCCGTATATGTTTATTGTATGCACCTTCCTGCCACAGTAAATTCTGTGTCTTACATGGCGAATAAACCAAATTCTGATTCTGTTTCTGAAACACACCTGAGGGCTTCAGTCATGCCTCAGATGGAGAGACAGAGAGAGAGGGGGGATGAGAGTGGGAAGAGGGGTGTAGGTATTAATTACACCGCCCACCACCTAAATGTTTCACCCCACTACCACAGAAGAAGAAACCTGGCCAACCTCCAGCTGACCCTGCATCCTGTTTGCAGTGTGACTCTCAGGCCGCAGGATAAACAGACATCTGGACAGACCCGGTCACACAGCTCCATAGGCTGCTTTAGGCCGGCCAGCCAACTGGCTTTTCATTTCCTAATTATCCTTGCAGCAGAGGAACCAACATTGCGCATCAGCAGTATAAACATACACAGTGTTTGCTTAGGCAGCGGTTTTAAAGGGCAGAGGGTCGCAGAGAGGTCAAGTATGACAAGCTCAAAAAGGGGGCCACTGGTGGATTCTGGGTAGTGGAGGCTGTGACAGAATTGACATATACTATGCAATCCCAGAGGAGTGTCTAAATGTCAGTTGAAAAGTTCACCGTCAATGCTCTTTAGAGGAGAATAATGACAATGAGGAACAATTAGCGCTGCAAATCATTTCAGATTTAAGTGAGCCCAGCTCGGTGCTGCTGTAAGTAGAGAGATGTGAGAGAATTATTAAAATTTGAGAGAGAGAGAGAGTGTAAGAGAGAGAATTCTGCGTTCATGCTTGCGTGCCTGCATTAACACACACACACGTGTATGCCTATGTGTGTGTGTGTGTGTGTGTGAGTGCATCCTGTGTGTGTGTGTGTCTAAAACTGGAGAAAAACATCTGGCAGTTTTGGCCCTTGGGCTGAGGTCTGAAGAGAGAGGAAGAGAGAGGGGGGGTGGAGAGATACCGTCTTTAATTTATCATGTACGTGACCATCACTTTCTTTTCTCTCTCTCTCCCCCCCTCTCCCTCTCCCTCTCTCTCCCCTCTCTCTCTCTCTCTCTCTCTCTCTCCCTCTCCCCCCCTCTCTCTCTCTCTCTCTCTCTCCCTCTCTCTCTCTCTCTCTCCCCCCCCTCTCCCTCTCCCCTCCTCCCCCCCTCTCTCTCTCCCTCTCCCCCCCCTCTCTCTCTCCCTCTCCCTCTCTCTCTGTCTCTGTCTCTCTCTCTCTCCTCCTCCCTCTCCCTCTCTCTCCCCCCCCTCTCTCTCTCTCTATGTCTCTCTCTCTAATGCACCCCATCACAGAACCACGAGGCGCCAACACGCTCTAACTGAAATCAAGACAGTAATGGAGATCCCCTGGAACAGGTGGAAAGATTAGACACACAACTGGTAGCGAACAAACAACGTTGCTAACACTCAGCCCATTGTGTTGTAGCTGGATTAGCCGACAGAAAGCTAACTAGCGCGGTAGTGTGGAAGAAATTGGGATTTCCTGTGTGCTTACATTATTCACTAATCAATAGAACTAGTCATTGGATACTAGTTAGTGCAGTTCTCATGTAAGCTTGCTATTAATAAGAGTATATTGTGTCTATGTGTCAGGTTAATAGATGTTCGGGGTCAGGAGAAAGTACCTGCTAAACGTCCCTTGTCATGACTACAAGGAGAGCTCCAACTATGAACACTCTAGTCTGAGAGTTGTCATGTGTTAGGAGCAGTGAATCTCTTTCTCTGAGACTGTTGTAACGTCATTACTGCCTGACTGTCACTATCTATGTTTACATTCTTGTGCCCTATAAAAGATGGTCCTCCGGCTTTCAGAGCAGAGAGAGACATGATTGAGACCTAAGCCTGGTGTTGTGTTGTCATTTATTGTCAGAGGTCTGGTTTTCTCTCCCAATCTGCAGATTGATAAATACGTATTAAAATCCAGTACTCAACTGAACTTAGTCACTCCGTTTATGAAGAGACGGACAAAACACTTTCTTCATCAAAAGCTGCATAGCTACTAGTGTGGGACGTGATGTGTGAGGGTGTGACAGTAGAAGGTGCCATCATGTGAGTGTGTGTGTGTGTGTGTACAAGTGTGTGTGTGTGTCTGTGTGCGTGCGTGGGCGTACAAGATTGTGTGTGTGTCATGCATTCTTGATTTGAAGAGCATGCACTTTAACAAATCAGCATTTTGCTTTGGGTGTGAGTTTGTAAATAAGCTGGCAGCAGGAGTGAGGCTTCAGCCCATCGTCCTGTGACATATTCAGATCACCTAGAGGAGGTGGAGAGAGAGGAAGAGAGAAACGGGGGATCGAGAGAAACTGAGAGGGAGAAAGGCGGGGAAAGAAATTGTGAGAGGAGAGAGAGGAGAGAGAGAGAGAGAGAGAGAGGGAGAGGGGGAGAAAGTGAGAGATATACAGATGGAGGGAGACATAAGGAGAAAGAAGGAGGGAGAGAGAGAGACAGGAGGGTGGAGTGAGAGAAAGACTGCAGTGTACACATGGATAAATGCATTTAAATGATCCATTAAATTACCAGCAGCAGTCAAGCTGAGATGCATTCACTTCCACACAGACTGCAGCAACAGGGACAGCTAGAGATCGGTCTGGGAGAGACTCCAAACACCAGCAAACTAGCTGACACAGCTGAGGAGAATCTAGTTCACTACTACTAGCTCGTCTGATGCCGAGGAGACAGCTTCCGCAGTGTAGTGTTCCCTTACTGCCAGTGTTAGCCATACCCTAGCATACCTAGGCTAACATTATCCCTTAGCTAGCATCATACACTAGGTGGTACCATAACCTAGCTAGCATTATACATTAGCTAGCATCATACACTAGGTGGTACCATAACCTAGCTAGCATTATACATTAGCTAGCATCATACACTAGGTGGTACCATAACCTAGCTAGCATTATACATTAGCTAGCATCATACACTAGGTGGTACCAAACCCTAGCATACCTAGGCTAGCATTATCCCTCAGCTAGCATCATACACTAAGTGGTACCATAACCTAATTAGCATTATACCTTGGCTAACATTATACCCTAGCTAGCCACAATACCCTAAGTAGCACCATACCCTAGCTAACACCATACAATACCCTAGGTAGCATTGTACGCTAGCTGGCACAGTGCCAGTCCGGCCTGGTGACCCTCACCTCTATTCCATGTTCCGTTGTGGTCTAATACTGTGCTGGCGCTGGCGTCCTCGGTTGCGGTGCCGTCTCCGTCGGGGAGGCTGTCCTCCTCCACGATGTGCAGCTTGTCCTCGTCATCCGAGTCTGAGCTGGCCTCCACATTGTTGAAGTTTGTCACTGTGGAGATGGAGAGACAGGGAGAGACAGGGAGAGAGAGGAGAGAGAGAGAGAGAGAGAGGAGAGGAGAGAGGGGAGAAGGAGGGGGAGGAGAGAGAGAGAGAGAGAGGGAGAGGGAGAGGGAGAGAGAGAGAGAGAGAGAGAGAGAGAGAGAGAGAGAGAGAGAGAGAGAGAGAGAGAGAGAGATGGTCAATTAGAGTGGGATATATAAATAACAGATACGGATATTCAGTTTAAAGAGAACCATTCGTTCAGAGAGACTGGATTGTTCTTGTGTAAGCCTTTTTACAGACAGTAAACACAGCCAAAACCTTTCAGCAACTTTAGCACAAAAAAAAAAAAAAAAAACTAAAATCCGTCTTTAAAACCGAATGTATCCACGGTTTAAGCTCAACCTTCAAATCATGTCAGTAAGCACGTTTTAGGATCCGGATGTTTCCAGTAACACCGTTATCTCCTTCGGTGTAATTCCCCTAAGAGGGCAATCTCTGGGAGCTCTTCCTCCAGTGTTTATACTGCACCGTTGGCAGAGAAGAGACAGGTGGCTCAAAGCAACACAGCACAATGTAACTTTAATTAGCCTTTGCATGCACACAATGACGTTCCATCACCACGCCAGGAGATAGACTGGTCCCACTGTGGCTGGGGCTGGTCTATCAACTGCTATGAAGGGGGGGACAGCGAAATACAGGGAATCCATTCTAATCCATTATTAAATTACCTCAGATCATTAGGGAATAAATAGCTTTCCAGCTAATGCTGGGTTGAAACAGCAGCACACACACTGCTGTTTGGCACAATGCTCGCCATGTCACAAATGTGCGCGTGCACACACACACACACACACACACACGCGCACACACACACACACACACACACACACACACACACACAGAAAGCCACAGATTTACCATGAGATCATCCTTGCCTAGCCACACAGAGACAGGGTGGTGCCCTACCCAGACAGTCACCAGGGACGCCTGCTCTAATGGAGACCTAGCAGCTTCTACAGTTACTGAGAGATTCAGAGATAGAGAGACAGAGAGAGACAGAGAGAGAGAGAATAGAGGGAGGGATTGAGAGAGAGAGAGAGAGAGAGAGAGAGAGAGAGAGACAGAGAGAGAGAGACAGAGAGAGAGAGAGAGAGAGAGAGAGAGACAGAGAGAGATAATAGAGGGAGGGATTGAGAGAGAGAGAGAGAGAGAGAGAGACAGAGAGAGAGAGAGAGACAGAGAATAGAGGGAGGGATTGAGAGAGAGAGAGAGAGAGAGAGAGAGAGAGAGAGAGAGAGAGAGAGAGAGACAGAGAGAGAGACAGAGAGAGAGAGAGACAGAGAGAGAGAGAGAGAGAATAGAGGGAGGGATTGAGAGAGAGAGAGAGAGAGACAGAGACAGAGAGAGAGAGAGAGAGAGAGAGAGAGAGAGAGAGACAGAGAGAGACAGAGAGAGACAGAGAGAGAGAGAGAGAGAGACAGAGAGAGAGACAGAGAGAGAGAGACAGAGAGAGAGACAGAGAGAGAGACAGAGAGAGAGAGACAGAGAGACAGAGAGAGAGAGAGAGAGAGAGAGAGAGAGAGAGAGAGAGACAGAGAGAGAGAGAGACAGAGAGAGAGAGAGAGAGAGAGAGAGAGAATAGAGGGAGGGATTGAGAGACCCCAAGAGAGATGCATCCATGCATGTCCTCTCTCAATCAATGCTGAGGTACATGTGTGTGTGTGTCTGTCTGTCTGTGTGTGTGTGTGTCTGTGTGTGTGTGTGTGTGTGTGTTTCAATGCAAACAGTGTACACATCTCTAATTACATGCAAAGCCATAAGAGAAGCTGGAGTATTGATTTAAAGAGGGACGACACAAATGTCACATGCTAGAATCTCAACAATGCAGCCATGCTGCCGCACTGTCCTGCTATGTACACAAGGCTGACTGGCTTCAGGGCTACCATCTGTCCCATCCAACTCTACAGGAAGTGTGTGTGTGTGTGTATGTGTGTGCATTTACACCCAGGTATAATTCAAGAACATTCCAGCACACCCTGTCCTTGGCAGAGTCGTTAACAAGACCAGAAAATTATTATCTTCTCTGAAGCAAACATAGTCAGTCACTCTCTCACTGAACGGGTGGCATGATTCAGAAAATGTGACACTCACGTTTTCCAAAACACACACCCCCACAACCGGGTCTCGTGGAGAGAGAGAGAGAGAGAGAGAGAGAGGTACTGGTTTCCATGGTGAGGGAGACAGGCATGGTTGAAGACCAACCAAGATGATCCTGAATCTGTCTTCAAACTGACCGCCTGTGGGCCTATACTGATGTACCTACACTACCATCAGTCAGATAGCGTATTCACCTACACACGCACACACACACACACACACACACACTCAGACTAGGTAGTGAAACAGCAGGAGAAACGAAACACACCCTTCCCTCCCTTCCTGTAGAAGAGCCATTTGTCTGGGAGAGGGAGCTTAAACGGCACAACCTGCAGTCATGAGGAGAAATAATCAGTTGTTCATCAGGGCAGGAGAGGAGAGTCCATCCATTTCACCCTGCTGCACTCGCTGTCTCTAGGCCACTCGCTTTTAATGAGAGAGTCTGAAAAATAGACCTCCTGAGAGGTTGAATGAACTCCCTTTGTGTGGTGTCTGCGTCTGTTGAGTCAAGTGCATGTGTGGGCTTGAATGTGAGGGTGCGGTAGTGATCATTTTAAAGGCATATTATGGTGGTTGGGGAGGTATGTGTTGCTTGCTTGCTAGCATGTGGAGCTAACTAATGGTGGGTAAAGGCTAGCTGGAGAGCTGCTGGGTTGTGCTAGCGTGTGGCGCTAACTAATGAGGGGGTTAACGCTAGCTAGCTAACGGTTGGGTTGGGCTGGCATGTGGCGCTAGCTATTGAGATTGAGAGGTACAGTGAATGCTAGTTAGCGGCTGGGTTGGTTCACAGGTGACAGGTGCAGCTTCCTCTGTGGTTATGGGCTTGTTCTACTCTGCTACACTCTCATCATACAGTCACACATCACTATGCACACAAATAGTACTCTGGGCATTGCTGTTACTGGTACTGCCGCAGTAGTACTTGTTGAGGGGTGTTAAAATGTTTACACCCACACACTAAACACATGCAACAATTGACACACACACACACACACACGCACACACACACACGCACACACACAGCAGATGGTGCAGAGCTGATGCAGGGTTTTCTGCATACACGCCAGACAATCATGTCATCACAGCCAGAGCAACACAGCATTGGATGGATCAATGACATGCTGGATCGATTGTGGAGTGTGTGTGTGTGTGTGTGTGTGTGTGCGTGAATGAGTGTGTGATTGAGTGCGTACGTGCAAGTTAGCGTGTGAGTGGGTAAAATAGCCTACATGATCAGACCGGAGGCAATTAAAAAATAAAAGCACTCTAATAGATGAATCCTTGTTTGGGTCCACACCCCTTCTTCCTTGTCACAAGGCCAGACCACAGATAATAGTTCACGTAGGCTGTGTGCGTGCTCAGTCAAACAATGCAGCCTCGTCTCCAAGGCAGCCAGGAGAATATACAAAATATGAAGTGAGGCCAAGAGACTAGTGAGGCCAAGAGACTAGTGAGGCCAATAGACTAATGAGGCCAAGAGACTAGTGACGCCCAAGAGACTAGTGAGGCCAAGAGACTAATGAGGCCAAGAGACTAGCGAGGCCAAGAGACTAGCGAGGCCAAGAGACTAGTGAGGTCCAAGAGACTAGTGAGGCCAAGAGACTAGTGAGGCCAAGAGACTAGTGACGCCCAAGAGACTATTAAAAACAGTGTGCAAAGGCTAGGAGACCAACTCAGACGCAATTCACTAACAGACAGACAGGGGGCAACATGAAGCTGACTTCAATGAACTGAAACAAAAAGCGCACACTGTCTCTCCTTCTCACACACACACACACACCAACACACACAGGTATTTATAGAGGAACCAGCTCCTTGTGTGACCTGGCCACATCATCACAAAGCGCCAGCTGAACTGTTAATCCTGTCTGGGGTGTCGAGAGGAGAAGGAGGGAGGAGGAGGAGAAGAAGGAGGGAGGAAGAGGAGGAGTAGAGAGGGAGGAAGAGAGGGAGTCTAGACGAACGTGCATTCCTCCCCCCTCACACAGCCGGCCTGTCTGTTTGATTGAGTTGCTAATAACAACAGGCCTTCATCAAATCAGCCAGGCAACAGGCAGCCACGTCACTGGCATATTCAGTACACACACACACACACACACTCACACATGCACACTCACACATACACACTCAAACACACTACTGCGGCCGCAGAAAAGCTCTCCTTTCCAGTCTGAGCTCCTGAAACTCAGGATGGAAATATCTCCGAGCCGTGGAGGAGAGAGATCTAGAGGCTGTCACATGCTCTCACTGTGATGAGCTCCTGGTGTCTTTAGGAGATCGGGCCCAGACGAAGACACGTACACACACACACACGCATACATACATACTGTACATGCAAGCACATGCACACACACACACACACCGTTTATGCATGCACGTACACACACACACATACATGCATGCATATACACACACACACACACTTTTATTGAGAGCACTATACAGTGAGGCGCCAGACACTGACACACACACACACTGACACACACACACACTGACACACACACACACACACACGCTGACACACACACACACACACACACACTGACACACACACTGACACACACACACACACACACACACACACTGACACACACACACACACACTGACACACACACTGACACACACACACACACACACACTGACACACACACACATACCAATGAGCTGCAGGGCTTGGATCAGTCTTATGAGGTAGCTTAGTCACAGGCTAGCACCTAAACAGGTCTGCTTTGTCAGATGACGAAGACTAAATCGAGAATAACTGCCAAAATAAACGCTGCGACGGTGAGGAGGAGGGGCTCGACCCAGGAACCAGACCCAACCGGTTTAGGCAACACCTAGGTCAGGCCGGGCCAAGGGGGCTCGCAGCTGTTGCATTCTGGGAACAGGTGACTGGACATTCCGGACGGACTGTTTTTCTTGTCATCTGAGAAGGAGCGATAAGGGAGAACGATGGAGCAGAGAAGCTGAACGAGAAAAATAGGTGAAAGATCTCAGTTTCTGTCTTTACTTTCAGACTCTATCCTAACTTAGGCCTGGTGTGGTCGGTTGGTGTGGGGGGGCTGGTGTGGGGGGGGAGGGGGGGGCTGGTGGGGCCATGTGTCATGATGAGGTGCTGGGAGTTTCTACACTACTGGAGCAGACACAGTTGCATCCACTCTCTCTCTCCCACTCTCTCTCTCTCTCTCTCTCTCTCTCCCTCTCCCTCTCTCTCTCTCTCTCATTTGTGAGCCACACAGCAGGTCTGGCAGGGTGACCACCACAAAGAGAGATCCCACATCAGTGCACCTCAGTGGGGGAAGGGGTGCCTGGCTGTGCCCCCCTCCTGCCACACCCAGCTGGCAGCCACAGACCAGGCTCCTAGCTCCTGGGTGCCAGGTGTGAAGCCAGGCGGCAGAATTATCCTGCCTGATCAGGCGTGAAACACACACGCACACTGGCACACACACACACGCACAATCCTCTAGGGACCACCCCGGAATCCTCTTGGGCCCCCTCCTCTGTCGCAAATGAACATCTTTCCTGAACACACAAACACAACGTGAGACACGTCTTCTGCCAGGGTAACGGCTAGCGGCTAGGCCCTTGCTGTTAGCAGGCTAGCGGCTAGGCTCTGGCTGTTAGCAGGCTAGCGGCTAGGCTCTGGCTGTTAGCAGGCTAGCGGCTAGGCCCTGGCTGTTAGCAGGCTAGCGGCTAGGCTCTGGCTGTTAGCAGGCTAGCGGCTAGGCCTTGGCTGTTAGCAGGCCCTAGGCCCTGGCCACCGAGGGTCACTCGTCTGTGGGTGCTGTCTGAACTGGGCCACTGTGAACCATGAGAGGAAAAAGCGAGATGTCAAAAAAGAGAGTGAGAGTGAGCACAAAGAGGATGGAGAGAGGTGAGAGGGATAGAGTTAGAGAGAGAGAGACAGAGAGACCTGGGTGCTCATCAGAGCGTGGGGCTGGTTGGGGGAAAGTGTCACTAGCACTCAGAAGTATGTGTGTCTCAGCTGCCCGCCCACCCTCAACCCACAGGGAGAGAGAGAGAGAGAGAGAGAGAGAGAGAAGGAGGGAGCTAGAGAGAGAGAGAGAGAGAGAGAGAGAGAGAGAGGAGGGAGCTAGAGAGAAAGAAAGAGAGAGAAGCAGGGATGGAGAGATGGGGAGAGAGAGGTAGTAGATAAAGGGAACGAGGACAGAATGGCAGGGGAGCTGACGGAGTGAAGAACAGAGGAGGGAATTAGAGGAGAAAGAGAGAGAAATGGGGTCAGGAAAAGAAAAAAAGAGAGAGATGCATCTCAGAAGAGAGAGAAAGCACTCCATTTTTGCGACGGGGTTAAAGGTCGAAGCTTTGACGACGTGAGGCTGTGTGAGCAGCTCTGGCAGAGAGCTAACCCAACTGAAGAAAATAGAAACAGATAAGACCGGGTAGTTAACACCGAAGCCAGGCTCATCACGACAGCTTTGCTTGTGTCAGGTGACTGTGAGTTAGCCTTCTCGTATAGATAGAGGTGACTGCTTCACAGCTGACTATTTCACTGGCTTCCCTTCAGTTGTTCGGCTCAGTGGTGATGAATGACACAACGGTAATGCTAGCTCGCTAAGCTAACTATCTATAAAAGCTTTTTATAACTGCTCTTATCGCTGCCCTTTAAAACTGCTCGATATGATGGCTCTTTCACCGAAAAATGAAACAATAACAACAATGTATTCATTTAGATGCTATCTCTGCTGCTAGGGCTGCACTGGAATGGTCAGAAGTGTAGGCTACTGAGAGTAGCAATGAAGGGATTAACTGCTCAGTAATAGACTTATAGGACTTTGGAGGTTTGGATCCCCGTTCCTGAGTCATGCTCCTTGGTGTGGCTGTGGAGGGGGGCGGGAGGGGGACTGAGAGAGGACAGGGGGGGGGGGGGGGGGGGGGAGAGGCCAGGGGAGAGGGGGGGGAGAGGCCAGGGGGGGTGAGGGGGCTGGTCAGTTTCCAACTTGTAATAGTCAAATGTAACTCTGAGAGACGCCAGTTTGGCACACCGCGATGGTTACCATGTCCACACACAGGCAAACAAAATACTGCACATGTGTTAACACACGCACACACACACGCACACACACACACACACGCACAGCACACACACGCACACTAATAAAAGCCCCTGTACATGTAGCCAGTGAATTAAGCCAGGGACTTCCCCAAAGCAGCAAAAGAGTTAGTGCCCAGTCTGTGTGTGTGTGTGTGTACACATCTGTGTGTGTGTGTTTTTACACTGTGAAAGTGATACTGCATTTACGTTAGTGAGACCCTAGTGAGGTAAGTGTTTGTGTGCGCATGTCTGTGTGGGGGGTTGCGTGTGTGTGTGTGTTTGTACAAAAGTCATCAGGGTTCGTAATCAGGGCTCTCCAGCTGCTTCCTGTACAGCCCAGGTGCGAAGGCTTTGTCAGTCCTCCCCCAGAACCAACCAGATGACCCCCTCCCCACCCAGTCCTCCCCCAGAACCAACCAGATGACCCCCTGCCCCCCCAGTACCAACCAGATGACCCCCTGCCCCCCCAGTACCAACCAGATGACCCCCTCCCCACCCAGTCCTCCCCCAGAAACCAACCAGATGACCCCCTGCCCCCCCAGTACCAACCAGATGACCCCCTGCCCCCCCAGTACCAACCAGATTACCTCAAAGAGGAGAGTGGTCTTGACACTGTGAGTCAGGGCGCTACCCAGTGACATCATGGCACATTTCATAACACACTGAGCAATGTCTCGTTGGAAAATGTGTGTGTGAAACGAAAAGTGTGTGTGTGTGTGTTGATTAGGGGGTTTATACTTTGCAAAAGAGAAAGTGAACGGTTATATAAGGACAGTGTATGAATCACATGTATGTGGGTGCGAGTGTGTTTGTGTGTGTGGCTGTGTATGTATGACACAGCACTG
Organism: Thaleichthys pacificus; assembly: GCA_023658055.1. NCBI lineage: Eukaryota > Metazoa > Chordata > Actinopteri > Osmeriformes > Osmeridae > Thaleichthys > Thaleichthys pacificus. The sequence continues at coordinate 2,729,334 of CM042854.1, forward strand.
AGTCATCCTCCTCTGCTAGGCTGCAGGCTAACTGGTGCAGCAGGTTGATTCATCAGACGAGGAGAGGAACTGGGCTAGGCTTGTGGGGATTCATCTCCAAATGACAGACATTGTGATTCAGATTCAGATTCGGCTCCTTCTGCCGAGTTCAAACATACATACGTACACAAACTTCCGCACTTAAGAACATTCCCACATTCACTCACAAAGATGTCAAATTCTTGGTTTAACAAAACCGTTTAACGTTCCGACTTGCTGAATCACAAGGCTGAGACAGACAGGTAGGATAGATGTTCTATTAACTAAAATACCAGCAGGATGTGATGCAAACAACACAAAGGGAAGTGGGGTTAAGGTGGGCACTTCCTGTTTTGGGCCGTCCCTCCTCCTGGCTTCCTGTCCCCCGCCCCCCCCCCCCTATTCTCTCAGTTCTCTAGACAGTTTAAGAATAGCTGGTGTTTCTCTCAAGGGGGGTTGTGTGTAAAACCTCAGATGGACACACGCACACACACGGACACACACACGGACACACACACGGACACACACACACACGGACACACACACGGGGACACACACACACGGACACACACACGCACACACACATACGGACACACACACGGACACACCACACACGCACACACACATAGACACACACACACGGGCACACACACGCACACGGACACACACACTCCCACTGTCGATGAGGGGCCTAGATCGACTGTGCCTAGGGACGTTTTGGATTCTGTGGATTCGGATCGGAAGTTTTTTTGTTGTTGCTGATGCTGATGTCCATATAAAAATAGACAAAACTGAAAAAGCTAACAAATAACATGCAGAGTAAGGGAGAGGCAGAAAGCACAGCGCGCTTATCGACGCCTCCACCTACATAATGGACCTACAATGTAACCCAAATACAAGGTGAACAAGACAACAGGAAAACAAAACAACCACTTAGTTACGCCTTTAACCAATCAAACCCTTTCATTCATGAGTGGGAGGGAGCAGGTCAGTCAGTGTCTCTGTGGAGGTGTGTGTGTGTGTGTCTGTGTGTGTGTGTGTGGAGGGACTAAACACTGTGTGTGTGTGTGTGTGTGTGTGTGTGTGTGTGTGTGTGTGTGTGTGGAGGGACTAAACACTGTGTGTGTGTGTCTGTGTCTGTGGAGTCAGGTGGCTGAGCGGTTAGGGAATTGGGCTATTAATCAGAAGGTTGTTGGTTCAAATCCCGGCTGTGCCAAATGACGTTGTGTCCTTGGGCAAGGCACTTCACCCTACTTGCCTCGGGGGGGAATGTCCCTGTACTCACTGTAAGTCGCTCTGGATAAGAGCGTCTGCTAAATGACTAAATGTAATGTAATGTGTGTGTGTGTGTGTGTGATGTATGTGTGTGTGCTGAAGCGTGGGGGACTATCGATCATGTTACCTGCACTGCCACACTCCTCCACATTCCCTTTCTTTATCACACACACACACACACGCACACACACACACACACACACACACGCACACACACACACACACGCACACACACACACACACACACGCACACACACACACACACACACACCAGGGCACACACACACACACACACACACACACGCACACGCACACGCACACACACACGCACACACACACCAGGGCACACACACACACACACACACCAGGGCGTTGTCCTTCCTCAGCTCACAGCAGCAGCAGATAAGAGCTGATTCTGAGAAAAACAAAATCTTCTATTAAAACAGCAGCATTAATCAGCAACACACACGCTGTCGGTGTGGCGTCTAATCTCACCTGTCACCGGGACATCAATACCCGCTCCTAGCAGGATTACACTGCTTTCTGAGCGGGGAGAAATTAATGGGTGTGCTTGGTGGGCTAGTGCCTGTGTGGCTACACCAGGCCCAGGGCTGGGTGGAGGCTGGGGTCAGGGCTGGGTGGAGGCTGGGGTCAGGGCTGGGTGGAGGCTGGGGTCACGGCTGGGTGGAGGCTGGGGTCAGGACTGGGTGGAGGCTGGGGTCAGGGCTGGGACAGAGGTTGGAGGGGAGGCTGGGAGAGGCTGGGGAAGGGGCTGGTGTAGCTGGAGCCAGCAGAGTGGTATTAAACACAGTGATTAGGGAGCTGCAGAGATCTGGCTCTTACTCCCCACACCTCCACTCCCTCATGTGTGAGTGTGTGCATGAGTGTGTGCATGAGTGTGTGTGTGTGCAATGTGAGTGTGTGTGTGCAATGTGAGTGTGTGTGCCTGTGTGTGCGTGAGTGTGTGCATGTTAGTGTGTGTGCCTGTGTGTGCGTGAGTGTGTGCATGAGTGTGTGTGCATGAGTGTGTGCATGAGTGCCTGTGTGTGCATGAGTGTGTGTGTGTGCAATGTGAGTGTGTGTGCCTGTGTGTGCGTGAGTGTGTGCATGTTAGTGTGTGTGCCTGTGCGTGCGTGAGTGTGTGTGTGTGCATGAGTGTGTGCATGTGAGTGTGTGTGTGCAATGTGAGTGTGTGTGCCTGTGTGTGTGTGTGTGTGTGTGTGTGCATGAGTGTGTGTGCTGAGGCTGCTCTGCCAAGAATAAGAGATAGAGAGGAGCTTTGTTGACTCTTCTGTCCCTGTGTCTCTGAAACTGACCAGGATAATGACTTAACGATTATGCAAGGCTTGTTCTAATGACACACACACACACACACAATCACAGACAGACTGACGGCCAGAGAGGAGGCGTGGCCTCTGGGGAGGGTGCAGAGAGGAGGCGTGGCCTCTGGGGAGGCAGTGATGCTGCCTATGATGTGTCTCCAGGGGTCTGAGTGTGCGGAGGATTACAGCTCCACTGAGTCCAGGCGCTTAGACATCCCTCCTCTGGCACACACACACACACACACACACACATGCACACACAGGCACATACACACACAGGCACATACACACACACAGGCACATACACACACACAGGCACATACACACACACACACACGCCAAGGAAGAAATGAGGGTAAGAATGAAAAATCAATGTGATAGAATTTCAAGCCGGGGGCAACACGGGTCCAACCAGTGGGAGAAAAGGAACTGATTCAATTTACCTAAAGAGGCAAGCTGTCACAGTGTGTGTGTGTGCATGTGTGCGTGTGTGTATGTATGTGTGTGTGTGTGTGCATGTGTGTGTGTGCGTGTGTGTGTGTGCATGTGTGTGTGTGTGCTCCAGCCAGGGAAAACGCTTTACTTGCAGTTTCTTTTCTTCTCTGACTGTTCTTCTAGTCTTCTCTATTCTCCACTGATCGCCCTCGGCAACTATGTCCCACAGGATGGAGTCTTCACAGGCTACGAGTGTGTAAGTGTGTGTGTGTCTGTCTGCATGTCTTTGTGTCTGTGAGTGTGAGTCTGTCAGCATGTGTGTGTGTGTGCCAGTGTGCGTGTGTGTCAGTGTGTGTTCATCTCTATGTGATCAGAGCTGTTCAGTATGACTGGCTGTCCCATAGCTCCTGCAGCGTGACTGTCAAGTGTGTGATTTCAGAAGCAGGGCAGCCTTAGTGGGTCTTAGAGGGGCACAAAACACATACACACACACCAGCTGGTTCAGGGTCTTGCACGATGTAGCAGTAATAGGGTCTGTCTGAATGGGGATGAACCTGCAGCTGCTAGATGGGAACTTTCTGAGGCTTGGTTGTAATGTCAATGATTGATCCTTCCACAGGTTTAATCAAAACTCTGATGCCCAAATCAATACTTGAGTCTGCTGACAGAACTAGATGTGATTAATAACAGTGGTTGAATAAGCCAGACAGGTTATTGGATCGTCTGACTAGGTTGACAGACTGACTGGCTGACTGTCTGCCTGCCTAACTGGCTGTTTGGCTGGCTGGCTGTAAACTGTTTGGCTGGTTGGCTGTCTGCTGGCTGGCTGGTTATGTGTCTGGTTAGCTGACAGCCTGGTTGTGTGTCTGGCTAGCTGACAGCCTGGTTGTGTGTCTAGCTAGCTGACAGCCTGGTTGTGTGTCTAGCTAGCTGACAGCCTGGTTGTGTGTCTAGCTAGCTGACAGCCTGGTTGTGTGTCTGGCTAGCTGATTGGCTAGCCGGCCTCGCGGCCAAGCAGCCAGTCTGCTGAGAGCAAGCTGAATAACAGCAGCACAGGCTCTCTCATCCTCTGAATGGCCTGTAGATATTCAAGACCTTAGAACTCTCTCTGTATATATGTATGTCTGTCTAACAGAATGACTGATTACCCATACAGTACAGACAGTCAGTCAGCCAGCCAGACAGTTTGACAGTTGGTTAGTTGATGTGTGTTACCGTGCAGAGAGAACATGGACCCCAGGCCAGTCCTCTTCCCGTGAGCTCACAGCATTCCCACGGCGACCAGGACCATGTTTACATTCACCTAGAGAGGCTCTCCTCAGGTAATTGCCTCCACACACACAAACACACACGCTCACACACACACATATACACACACACACACGCGTACAGACAGATACACAAACACACACTACTTCTGTGTGCCTCTGTTCCTCTATTCTCTGGCACACCAACTTCCAAAACAGTCTCCTCTTCACCAAAACAACAGCCTGTCAATCACCGTACGAGAAGCAGCAGCCACACAGACAGGCTGGAACAGCCTCACACAGCTAACCAGGCTGGAACACTTCAGTCAGCTAACATACGGTCCGTCTCTGAAGCAGCCAGGCTGAGGCCTTCTTTAAGCCTCTCTTCTCGGGGGCGGAGCCTCCCTTCTCGGGGGCGGAGCCTCCATGCTCGGGGGCGGAGCCTCCCTGCTCGGGGGCAGAGCCTCCTTTCTCGGGGGCGGCGCGCTAACAAGGCCTCCTGGACACGCTCCGCCGGTGGAGCACGAACGGCGGCCATGTTTGTGTGTGTGAGGCCAGATGCTGGAGGGAGGGGAGGCAGCCTAGCAGAGAGCCACGCTGGGCTAATCACCGCTAAGGAGGTCGCCAGAGGTCGTAGCCCTGGCGTTCGCGCCCGTTGACTGGGAACGAATGGCGACAATGCGTGGAGAGGCTTCTGTGTGGGGGGTAGGGAGGGCAGGAGGGGGCTCTGTTAGGGGGTTGGAGGAGTCGGGGGGGGGGGGGGGGGGGGGCACTGTTTTGAGGGGGTAGGTAGAGGAGGGGAGGGGTAGGTAGGTAGAGGAGGGGGCACTGTTTGAGAGGGGGTAGGGGACGTCAGTGTGCTCAGAGAGAAAACTGTTGTTAGGTTGCAGACAAAGAGAGGTTGAGAAGGAAACAGCAGCTCTGCTCGTGTCATGACGTTATTACTTTAGGTCCCCAACTGACTCCAATACACAAACATACACACACACAAAAACATACACATATATCTGTCAACATCGAGCACATCTGGAGAACACAGTCCCCTAACCAGCTAATTAGGGCCAATCCACCCCCCCCCCCCCACACACACACACACACACACACGCACACACACACACACACACACATGCAGTTCTGGGCCATAGCCAACCACAACAAGCACACAAACACATAAACAAGCTCGACGCTTTTCTAAACCCTGGGGGCATTGTTGTATCTTACTCTCATTTTCCCGCCTAGCGAATCCACATTAGAGAAATCACAATTCTAAAAAGCCCACGTACACAAGCCTGTAAGTAGTTTGTTGTCGTTCAACAGGAGGATTAACACACATCCTACTCATGTAGAAAGATAGCGAGGTTTTAACCGACACGGACAGCAGCACTATCTGAAAAACAGCACACTGACTGGAAACAGTGTCTGTATTAAAGCAGTTTAACCACCCCCCTCCGCCTCTCCCACAAACACACACATCTCCCCTGCAGCCTCCGCATCAATCACCAATCCTGTCAGCTTGAACTTTACGTTGTGTTCGTTTGCCCCCCCACCCCCCCCACCATCGCTCTCCTCACCCCCCTGCCCCTCCCCAACGCTCTCCTCACCCCCTGCCCCTCCCCATCGCTCTCCTCACCCCCCTCCCCATCGCTCTCCTCACCCCCCTGCCCCTCCCCATCGCTCTCCTCACCCCCCTGCCCCCCCCCATCGCTCTCCTCACCCCCTGCCCCTCCCCATCGCTCTCCTCACCCCCCTGCCCCTCCCCATCGCTCTCCTCACCCCCCTGCCCCCCCCCCATCGCTCTCCTCACCCCCCTGCCCCTCCCCATCGCTCTCCTCACCCCCCTGCTCCTCCCCATCGCTCTCCTCACCCCCCTGCCCCTCCCCATCGCTCTCCTCACCCCCCAGCTTGCCGGACAGGGCAACAGCAGCGCCTGTAATCCCACAGCGATCATCTAATCATCCAGAAAGCCCTCAGACACCCTCACAGAGAGCCTCTGCGCGGGCTGCTGTTCAGCAGCTGCATGTCATTCATGAGGGAAACCACAAAGCAGAGGTTTAGGAAATGCATGCATGGCAAAGTCATTACCGGCGATAAAAACGTTGCCACAAAAGATGTTTGCTTGAGGCTAGAAATATGAAGTGAAACTATATTTAATATATAGTTTGTGGATTGTGTACAGTCGTGGCCATTATTTTTGGCAATGACACATTTTGTGTTTTGCAAAGTTTGCTGGTTCAGTATTTGAGGAAAAAATGTTCACTGTTTCTATTAGAATACTGGATACAATAAGGCACATTTCATAGTTTTTTGTAGTTTTTTTGGGGGCGAACATTTTCAAAATATGCAAATAGTCCCCTCTTTTACAGCAGTCAATCTGCTCTTAAAATCCAATCAGAATGACAAGAGTGATTTCACCTGGCTAGAACTAATTCACACTTTCCCCTGTGCTGATATGACTTTCTGAAATTATGTTAGCAGTCATTTTATGCCAAGACCCAGCAAGCTTTGCAAACACAAAACGTTTGTCGCTCCCAATACTTTTGGCCACGGCTGTTTATTTTGTATTTCTTTTTCTTTTTTCATTATTTTTTTGCAGTACACCAATCATGTGAACTTAGCTGTGCAGGTAATCTTTAATCAACCTTTTCTCTGAGCCCAGACTCCAGCACAGGAAACCACTCCCTATCCTTTTATCATTAATAATCTGTGTGTGAGTGTGTGCATGCGTATGTGTATGTATGAGTGTGTGTGTGTGTGACTGTGCATGCATACAGTATGTGAGTCTGTGCATACAATACGTGTGTGTGTGTGTGTAAGTGTGTGTGTGTGTGCGTGCACGCGTGTGTGTGTGTGTGTGTGTGTGTGTGTGTGTGTGTAGAGATGCTTCTGCTGTCAGTTGCTTGGCATACACATCACAGTCTCTCTGTAAACTTCTAATAGCCACCCGGACTCTCAAGACACGGAGCCGAGAAACTCACACACCCTCCAGTGGAACACCGTGGAGAGCTGGAACACGAAGAGTCTAGTTTAGCAGCAGTGCTGGAACCAGGACAGGCCTCACAATGGGAGGTGATGAAGTACTAACTGCTAGAACTACAGTCTGCAGACACACACACAGCTTATTAAAGGATATTTGGTCTGTCTGTGGGGAGAAAAGGACACTATAGTCGTGTGTGTGTGTGTGTGAGTTCCTATGTGTGTCTGTGTGTGTGTATGCATGGCAGTCTGTCTGTGTGTCTGTGTGTGTGTGCACGCTGCTGCAGTCAGATAGCCATGCCTGTGGGCAGGCATGCAGTGCTGGGTGGGGGGCTGTGCTGTGCCGTGGTGAACAGGTGTTCAGGAGAGGCGGTGGGAGGCTGTGACATGAGCTGTTGGGTAAACACTCCTGACTAAACACAGCCTTGGTTTTCCCTCCAGACTGCAGACTGTGTCTGCTAGCTGGCTAGCCTCTTTGCCCCCTGCTAGCCTCAGCTAGCTGGCTAGCCTCTGTGCCCCTGCTAGCTGGCTAGCATCTCTGGCCCTGCTAGCCTGGGCTAGCCTGTCTGCCCCTGCTAGCTGGCTAGCCTCTCTGCCCCTGCTAGCCTCTGCTAGCTGGCTAGCTTCTCTGCCCCTGCTAGCTGGCTAGCATCTCTGCAACTGCTAGCTGGCTAGCATCTCTGGCCCTGCTAGCTGGCTAGCCTCTCTGGCCCTGCTAGCCTGGGCTAGCCCAAGACCTTCACACTTCCAAAACCGCAAGGTTACGTTTAACATGTCAGTAAAACGTATTTATACACACACATACACACTCACGCTTTACACAGGAACGTAGCAACACATCAACCATATCAGTCTTCAACACCGTAAAGTAGCCAGGAGGAGGTTGCGTAACCGTGGCTGTAGTCTCCCAGCCTGGACTGTTGTTCAAGGTGAGAGACTGTTGTTCCGGACGCTCTCACCCTGTTACTCCTCTGACGTGTGAGCTAATGAAGACCGGGAACAGACAAACGCGCTCAGACGGGCACGACCACGGAGACGACAGCTGACAGTTAGACGCCGCCTCACGTCAAGTCCCTCGCTGGTGCCCCCCCCCCCCCCCCCCATAGCTGTAACCCCTGGCAACACGCTCCACCATTACTGTATATCGAGGAGGGTCGCTGGCACCGCCAAACACGAGGAGCCCTGCCCTGGCACCCAGCCCTGGTTGGCACAGACAGGTAACAGACCGAGGCTGGGTGTTCTGTAATCTCTAAATGAAGACGCTCCACACAGACGCTGGCTGGTGCTGAAGGGGGCCGGGTCAAGCTGTGGGCTTGGCCCAGGGAGAGGGCTCATGCTGCGGGTGGCTCGGCCACAAAAGAGGGCCCAGGGCTCTCCATATGCTGTGGCCGTTATGAGGCCTGACCATGCTGCTGGAGGGAGGGAGGCTCTACCAGGGCGGCCATCTTGTTCAGATGGCACAAGCGAGCAATGACACGAGGCCTTGAGGGAGCTTGGATCTAGCGTGACAATGATGACATCTGATCTGTGCGGTCGTTTCATCATTTCCTGTCAGTCATCCAGAACTGGGAATGCACTGAAGGCTAATTATCCAGTCTTTCTGTCTCCGGATCGCACAGGAACAGGAGAGATAACACACAAAGCCTTCTAGCCTAGGTGGTGGTGGTGGGTTTCGGAGGAATGGAAAATCATCACCCATCCAAACCTCTATCTTTACAACACATCTGACACACGCATCGGCCTGCTGCGTCTTATAGTAGCGAGCTTAGCTAACTCCCTTTTTATTGTCACAGGTGTTTTTCTCTTTCATTTCATGTCTGTGTGACACCCTGCCCCTTCCCTGTCCACAGCTCCTACATCTCTCTCCCTCCCTCGCTCCTCCCTCTTCCTCCCATCTCTCTACCTCCCTCCCTCTCTCTCTCCTCCCTCTTCCTCCCTCTCTCTACCTCACCTCCCTCTCTCTCTCCTCCCTCTTCCTCCCATCTCTCTCCCTCCCTCCCTCCCTCCCTCTCTCCTCCCTCTTCCTCCCATCTCTCTCCCTCCCTCCCTCTCTCTCTCTCCTCCCTCTTCCTCCCATCTCTCTTTCCTCCCTCACTTTCCCTCTCTCCGTCACTTCCCTCCCTCTCTCTCCTCCCTCTTCCTCCCATCTCTCTCTCTCTCTCCCTCCCTCCCTCCCTCTCTCCTCCCTCTTCCTCCCATCTCTCTCTCTCTACCTCCCTCCTTCTCTCTCTCCTCCCTCTTCCTCCCATCTCTCTACCTCTCTCTCTCCTCCCTCACTTTCCCTCTCTCCGTCACTTCCCTCCCTCGCTGTGCAATGTTTCGCTCAGGTGACATTTCTGAAGACAGCGCTCTCAATGCGTCTGACATTTACTAAACTGCAACTGCAGGGTCCTGCCCGTCCTTGTGTGCCCACCTGTGTGTGTGTGTGTGTGTGTGTGTGTGCAACAAGACTGATTGACTTGATTCCCCCTGAGGAAAAAGTAGTGTGTGTGCAGTCAGAGGGTTGTTAGTGCCTGCTGCATGTAAATAAAGTGATATCGTTATGTGTATTTATTATGTGTTTCCATATCCTAATGAACCACACACACACACACACACACACACACACACACACACACACACACACACACACACACACACACACACACACACACACACACACACACACACACACACACACACACACACACACACACACACACACACACACACACACACACACACACACACACACACACACACACACAGGTGGCAACCTGAAAGGAACCAGACCAGACTGCTGTGTAGATGAGGGGAAAGCTAGAGTTGTGTTGGTATTTGACAGGGGAGGAACACTCCTCATTCAAGCATGTTACCATCCTGAAGGATCTCTCTATCTCCCTGCGTTGGGAGGACTCTTCCCATAAGCCACTGGGCCAGACTGGTCAGGTGTTCTTTATGAGATGTTTCATAGGGGGGGGTGGGGGTTGGTAAGAGAAGATGGGAGGATGGTGGGTGGGGGAGGGAGGCCAGGCGGAGCGGGGAGGATGGTAGGGGAGAGGCCAGGGGGAGAAAGTTTAAAGGGCGCGGTCAGAGGTGTGAGAGGGGGAGGGTGGAAGAGTGGGCAAGGGTCGACAGGGGACTTATTGCCAAGCATGGCCCTCATTCAATAACACACACACACTCACTCACACACACACACACAGCAAATTGGACCTCACTCCCTCACTAAAACTAACAATCAATCCAGCTCTCCCTGTCAGAGCCCAGTGCCAAGGAACACCAGATGACACCTGCCTCAGAATCTGAGAATAAACACACAACACAGCTAAGACTGCTCGGCTGGGAGGCGAGCGCTCACTACACACTGACCCAATAACAACCCGCACAGATGAGGTCACGTCAGCCCCTAATGCACGCTCTCCATGTCACGAGAGTGCCTCGAACGCTTGGCTAGGTTTTGTGAGTGTCCTGCTACGAACGATAGGCTATAGGCAGTGTTGCCATTTTAACGACTTTGTCGCTGGATCTAGCGACCATTCACCTTCCCTAGCGACTAAAAAAATCTTATCTAGCGACTGTTCTGTTGAGATTTTTTGGGGTCAACACTGATGCTAGATTATATGAGAGTGCTACGAACGCAAGGTTAAGTAAAATATGTATGCTAGGAACGCTAGGCAAAACTGTGTGAGTGTGCAACAAACGCTAAGGTAAATTAGTGTGCTAGAAAGGCTAGGCTACGCTCTGCGATAACGAACTACGAGCTTGTCAAAGTCTAGAGATAGATGTGATGATAAATCGTTATAGCTTTGACAGCGGAGTCAAGCTGACGGTTTACCTTTGCAGGTGAGCAGATAAGAAACCCAGCCTCTCACATCCTGCTCTGAACCTGCTTTGATGTCAACGAACCCAAACACACGCGCGCACACACACAGAGTATGTCGGTGTGTGGAGGTAAAGTCTACCTAGGCCCATTAATCCACTGCTTATTCTTAGAGAAGGTAGAGGGAGCCAAAATCCCGCGGAGTACAAAGTTAGCCCTACAAGGAAATAAAACAAGAACAAACCTGAGCAGAAACTATTACCACCGCAGCCCACACGGCCCGGAGTGACTAAGTAGCTTGCTAGCACGGCGCAGTGCTCCGCCACTGCTTAACTGCCAGTTTCTATGAACGAAGCCATCGATGGCAATAGAGGATCGCTGGCTAGTGGAAGATGTTCTGTGACCCCTTAGCAACAAAGTCAAAAGACAGAACCGTAACAAACATCAATAATAACAGGCAACGAAAAGCCCCCTCCCAGTCCAGTTAGCTAAAGACGGTAAGATGTGTGTGTCTTCGTTTGAAAGAGTGTGTTCAATTAGCCTACCATTACCACATCCATGCTAGGAACCTAGCTCCGTTTTGAATGTCTATACAGCGGTAGTCTTCTCCTCCACAATCCTGCATCTATTAAGGAGCTCTCAACACACTAAGGAGAGCACACTGGGACCAGCAGGTCCCAATGGGTTCAACACCTCCTTAAGCGCACACACACACACACACTTACACACTTTCACAACACCTCTGGAGGAGCCAATTAGCTTCCATCCTTCTCTAATTCAATAACACCACAATCATAACAAGGCGCACACACACACACACACACACACACACATCATAACACAGATAAGCACTGGGTGTATAAGATGAGTGCGCAGATTAACAACTCTCGTTCTCTCTCTCTTTGTCGTACACGCACAACAGCCAAAATTGTGTGTGTGCCCAAACACAGCCCTGCGCACCCCAGCTGTGTGGCATGGTTACGGTCCATGGAACCTGGGTTCTTCAAGGTTCTCCTGTGTGAAGCGTACAGAACCCTCAGGTGTGTGTTTAGAGAACGCAGCCCACAAACCCTGGCACCCCTGTCCTCCACACGCTACTGCAGGTGGAACACAACACCGTCACACACACCAACACAACACCGTCACACACACCAACACAACACCGTCACACACACCAACACAACACCGTCACACACACCAACACAACACCGTCACACACACCAACACAACACCACACACACTGGGGTCGCTCCGCACACCCCTCCAAGACAGACAGCACCACCCTCTCTCTCTCTCTGCTCTCTCTATATATATATCTCCCTCCCTCTCTCTCTCTACTCTCTCCATCTCTCCCTCCCTCTCTCTCCATCTCTCCCTCTCTCTCTACTCTCCCTCTCTCTCCATGTCTCCCTCCTCCCCTCTCCCTCCCTCCCTCTCCATCTCTCCCTCCCTCTCTCTCCATCTCTCCCTCCCTCTCTCTCCATCTCTCCCTCTCTCTCTACTCTCCCTCTCTCTCCATGTCTCCCTCCTTCCCTCTCCCTCCCTCCCTCTCCATCTCTCCCTCCCTCTCTCTCCCTCTCCCTCCCTCCCTCTCCATCTCTCTCATCTTACCCCCCCGTCTGTTCTCCCCATCTCTTGACCTCTGTTTTTCTTTCCCTCTCTTTTTTATGTTGTTCTCCGTGTCACTGTGAAGTGAGACTACGAGCTCCAGTTAGCACTTCAGCTGCTCTCTTGATAAGATCATGAGTCTTTGTTACATTTCAGCTCTCGCCACACTCTGCATGCTAACTCAGAGCTATCAACCCCTCCATTTACCGGACACGCACTGCAGAATCACAGCTCTAGGCAGTCGGAGACACACTTTACGTCTGCATTAAGACAAACGATCACACTGTGTTCATAAAACCACGGGCCAGCAACCATTGTGTTGCCCGTGGTGTAACAACATCCAAAGAGTATTTGAAACGAGCCCTTGCTCCTGCAGTTACCAGAACACTGAGTCAGTACGATCTGGATTGGGTGTCCAGAGGGCCAGCTGGAGAGGGGAGCTGTGATTGGAGGAGCTGGCTGACTGTGCCTGGCTGTTCCAGGGGCCTCAGGAAGGAGAGAATGGGAGGATATGCAAATGAGCTGCTGCTGGGTAAAATCTGAGGGCTTCCTACTAGTCAAGTGTGAAAGAGGGAGTCCCCCCCTCACTCACACACACACACACACAACCCTCCCCCCCCCCCCTCTCTCTCTCTCTCAAACACACACACATAAACACCTTCCCCCACACACAAAACCCTCTCTTTCTCACACACACACAAAAACTCTCCCCGCACACACAAAACCTCTCTTGCACACACACATCCTCACACACACACACACTGGGCTGTTGAATAGGCCTCTCTCTTTTGACACACACTGTCTGTGGTAGGACGCCCCTCTCAGCAGTAGAGGCAAGTGGGGGCTTCCTACAGAATCCTTCTGTCACTCTTAATCCTGTAACGACACAAAAGCTCAACTCCCAGTCTCCCTGCAGGACAGGCGATGGGAGAGCTGTTTCTCTGAACTTCAGGAGGCTAAAGGAGGTTGGTGAGAAAGAGGAAGCGCGAGAGAGATAGAGGGAGAGGGAGGGAGGGAGAGAGAGAGAGGGGAAAGAATGAGAGAAAGAAAAAAAACAGCAAGAACAAGTTCGGAAGTGAGAGGAAGGATTTGAATGAAAAACTCACGGCTCACTATCGAATCATTCCAAAGGCTAGGCTGGGTGACTCTGCAGCATCTACGGAAATATTTTCGAGCATGTCATTTCCCTGAATGTCACAGACAAACACAGTGCTTTCACATTCCCCTGAAATCAGCATTAGGCTATTTCACTTCCCTTCTGGCCTCTGGGCCTACTGGGTGAAGAGGAGGAGGGAGGGACAGTCTGGCAGGACGTTACACCTGTAGGGGAGCTCTCTGAGAGGGCTGGAGTGTACCCCGGCCAGCCTCTCTCCTCCCTGCTTCACTGGTACTACCACCGCAGGAACAAAGACAGCTCACTAGTCATAATATACCCTAATAGACATCAAAACAACACAGCTTTTCAACAAAACAATACCCAGGCCTACAGCGTGATGATGTCGTCATCCTATAGCACACACAGTAGAAGAAGAAGATGGCTGCATCCTCTCATGGAACCACAGAAGAAGCACAGAAAACAATCGGAGGCTGTGTTGTTATGCCCATCTTCAACAAACACACACACACACACACACACAAATACACACACACAAATACACACACACAAATACACACACACACACACACTTTAGTCACAGGAGAACCTTCCCCAGTTCAGATGCACCTCCCCCTTTTAGCCATATGAGAGGAGGGGGTGGGCTTCATGCAGTGTATACCCTGTGGTGCTTTGTCATTCCTCAGGATCCATTCATTAAAGGAACACACACACCCATACACACGCACGCCCACACACGCACGCACACACACACTGCCTCGGGCCCTTAAATAAGGAGAAAGTGGGATTTTGCAGGTCAGGGGTCAATTAGCACAAACTAAGGACTTCTACAACCACTGGCCACTTGAGGTAGCCTGGAGAAAAAAAAACCCACCTCTCCCTCAATCACAAAGGAAAACAAGCTTTGGCTGCATTAACCTTCATACAGCATTATCCAATCGGAATCATCCGTGTGCATTTAGAACAACTTTATTGGCACCCCTGTCTAAAACGCCCAGCTTGGCCTAGAAAGACAGGCGAGCATAGCTAGAAGTGCCCATGTGATCTGGATCAACAGTCTGGCTAGTCTGCGGGCCGGGGCTGTCCAGAGGCTGTGTTTATACTGCGAGGTATGTTAACACGAGAGCACATTCCTCTTTTCCCAAATTGCAGTGTTAGATTACAGGGAAGCAAAGAGCTCACCCAGCACTTTAAAGGAGAGAGGAGTGAGAACGAGGAAGAGAGAGTGAAATAATCAAAAGAAATGAGACAGAAGAGGAAAGAAAAGACAAAAGAGAAAGAGGTTGGAAGAAATGGAAGATAGAATGAGAAACAGAGAGAGAAAGAGAGAGAGAGAGAAGCTGTGTGTCGGTGATGAAAGCACTGTTAACCAACCGCGTACTGATGGCCAACACCTGTCAGTTGCTCAACTTGACGCCTGAGAATGTTTGCAGCACAGCGCTAGTTATAGAGCATTGTTTATCTGAGCAGGTGTGTGAAACCATGATCCTGTCACATGATTGAAGTCTCCTGTTGAAACAACTAGATGTGCCCACTCAACACCCAAACTTACGTACACACGGACATACAAGATGATTGTAGTCATTTGGCTGTATTCTAAATTAGTTGATGTCAGATGGATTTAAATTTTCATGTTAAGATGCACAGACTTAAAATATGGTCAGCCTAAACGTTCATTTGAAACGGTGACATTTTTAAGTGATGTAAGTGAAATACAAAAAGGTTACAAAAAATCTGTATGATGACAAAGCGGTCAAACTAATAAACGTTATGTTAAAATCTAAAAGCAAACAGGCTGGTACAACAGTAAGCTTAAAACAAACGGTGTGATGACGCCATGCACCGTGATGAACGGTGAGCGTGAGAGCACCTTTGCCATCTTGATTGTGCACCGTTACACGGGGAGCCGCGCGGTTCCTATAATAAACACAGCTCCCGTGATTCTGGTTAGGCGCTGAAAGCAGAGCAACGCTCCGTAGAAGGCTATACCTTCGCGGCACAAAAATATAAAACCTAAATTATTTGGGAGCACCTTTATAAGGTGTTGCATCACCTTGCATACCTGGCCGTCTCCCACATAAAAAACAGCAACCCCGCCTTCACTGCAGTAGCGTTTCACAACGCCATTCATCGACCGCTCAGGAAATTACATAACAATTCATGAAAAACAATGGATGATAGAATCAGGGTGTACAGTAACAACGCCTGTTATGAGTAACTGGAAATAACGGGACATTCACAACCACCTTATGCACCGCTTTCTCTTTCCGTTTACCTTCCCTTCCCTGTCTGTAAGCCACCGTGACTGGGCGGAACGCTCGAGCAAAGCGATTTCATTTACTCGTTCGACAAAAAAATAAAAAATACAGAGCAAAACCATCATCGTTAACATGTTAAATGTGTACATCATGCATGTTTATAATGAAAAAAGTCCACGCGAGAGCGAAGTGAACAGACAAGAGGAGGACGCGGACATGCATGGGTGAACTAAAAATCATATTTTTCTACCTGCACAAGTTGCCATTTGATGCAGCGCTTAGGGGAGTCTGTTCCTCGTCTGCTCTTAAAGAAATACAGCTTAAAAAAATTACAGCTCTCCCACAATTTGTACAAAACCGCTTAAGAGAGCCCCAGGTATATTAGGACACTGATCAGCCCCGTGTTTTCCTGTTCAGGTAAACATGTTGATGATGGCTCCTGTACGGACGCTGGGCGGTACACAGCGCAAGAGCTCAATGTGTCACACTCGTGTCGTCAGAGCAGCTACAGGAACAAGGTGCTTTCCAACCCTCGTATAACGGTATACGGTAATGCTCGTATAACGGTATCTCAAATGCATCATTATTGGCTGTTACCATGAAAATGGGGAGGTACGAAGGTACCACAGGTATTCATGCATCCAATGAGAATATAGACTTGTACGCTCTCCTTTAATCTGCCTAAATTTAAAGTTAAAACCACCCTTTTTGAGGATAGCCTAAACTTTCTTTCCATTGTTACTATTCAAATCAAATCAGTAGCATGTCTTGTAAAACGAACATTTTTGCGAATCTAATTGATGGGAAAAACTACAAGTCACCTTAATCTACGCTGCAAATTTACTGTTTTAGACTAACATTTCTTATGTGACCATGTGTTAGAAGTCCACTCCTTATAAGGTGTATCACTGCGCAAAATTCAGCTTTATCAACATCATGAACTTGCCCAAACCACAATCGGACCTGCTGCCCAGCCTTCCGCAAGAGTCAAACGTGACAAGATAAAGTTGTCTGCAATACTATTGTGTAATTTTAGACAAAAAGGTTTTAGCCTATCGTTCAATGCCGATTACAGGACCAAATTCGAATCGTTTGTGTGTCGCAAAGTGGAAAAAAGTTAAGCACTCTGATACCGAAACAATGGTCTAATAGCTCTTACCTTAATAATAAAAATATTCAACCTGCAGCGTTGCAATATCGAGAAGGGGTTGTCAAACAACAACAACGCCATAAACAAACACAGCTAGCAAAACGGGGTTCAGATCAGTTGAGCTCAACATTTCATGCGAGCGAACTGCACTTAAACTAAAATAATCTAGCCTTCGAGGTAGGCTACGCTGTTAAACTGAATTGTGAACCAGCAGCTTGAAAGCTCGAATGCATGATCGGGGCAAGTTTAACAAACAGCTTCCTTATCCATCCCGTAAGTTTCAACATAAACAATGTGAAGAGCAGCGCCAGCGACTTAATTTTGGCATTAGTCACACACAGAACATAACACTTTAACCGAATAGCAAATATAGTTAAGTGAACACAACGCTGGCGCTCCCTTTTGCAGGATAGAGCGTGTAACGGTCCACACTGAAATAGCTCGAGAGCCGCTAGGCGGAGAGAGAGAAGCAAGACAGGTATAACGGTACAGCACATTGGAATATAGACTCGCTAGCTACTTCATTGCACTTTAACTCACACAACGTTCTTCCAAAAGTCCAAAAGTCGGGCGAAACAACAGTTGTCAGAATAGGAAAACACGTAGTCCATCCAACTGAAACGATTCCTTTTGGTTTTTGCGAGTTTAACTTACCGTTATTCCTCCTCGGGTTCGCCTGTTTTCTGCGCTTACACCTGGGGCCATCCGCCATGATCCTTTCGCTCTGTCTGAATGTTGCCGGAGAGTCCCCCCCCCCCCCCCCTCCCGGACCCCTCCTCTCTCCACTCCACCTCCCACCTCCCTCCCCTGCACCTGGTTTACGACACTCTCTGCTTTACGACATCACCTTCTCGAACACCTCAGCGCATGGTCCCTCCTACTGGCTGCACATGCTGTGGTTGGCCGTCCCCCTTCGGCTCCGTGGCCCAACCCCTCGAGCATTTTGCGCAGATACTTGTCTCGCTGCCCTGCGCTTTTACTCGACATAATGAATGATGGACAATGGCAAGAGGGTTTTACGGTTAACAAATCGATGAGTGACAACCGTCTTAAACTTATAAACATTGGTTGTAAAAAAACAACAACAAAAAAACAGGTGGAGGTTTATAATTATTCACATGACGAGGAAGGCGCTGGACTAATGCTGGTGTTGTGTACAGTCTACCATGCAGCAGGACAGACATAACACTATAATAGTTTGTGATTTGTACTTATTTGGGTATTCAGACAATTACCTAAACAAAAACATCATAATCCTAATAAGGATTATACATTGCAATGATTAAGCCTAGTTAAGCACAACAAACTCATATCAATGATTGTACTTACTAGGCCTGGCCAGTACATTAAGATATTTTGGGTTGAACGAAATCCCAATGTAGGCTTTAGTCACAAAAATAAACTAATCAATTTGCCAAAATAACAAAAATAATTCAGTTAAGTGAACAACAACGCAAATTGAAAGTGATTGAGAAGTTGAAGAACGCCCAAGTGAGTGAGAAGAGACCAGAGTCAGGTGTTGTTTAGGTAAGAACATGATGTCACCATCATTAGTCTGGGATCATTACATTTAGTCATTTAGCAGACGCTCTTATCCAGAGCGACTTACAGTAAGTACAGGGACTTTCCCCCCGAGGCAAGTAGGGTGAAGTGCCTTGCCCAAGTATCCTTCAGATACACAGTGATCAATAGTGCTGACGTCATCACTCAGAAGCAGGAAACAGAAACACAGACTCACAGTCACATTCTGTTCTCTCGATCTCCAATCGGCCTAACAAAGTGCGGCCCTCACGTGTTTGGGGCTGAAGGAGAGATAAGATAAAAAGAGAGGAGAGAGAGAGAGAGGAGAGAGAGAGGAGAGAGAGAGGAGAGAGAGAGGAGAGAGAGAGAGAGAGAGGAGAGAGAGAGGAGAGAGAGAGGAGAGTCAGGTGGCTGAGCGGTTAGGGAATCGGGTTAGTAATCAGAAGGTTGCTGGTTCGATTCCTGGCCGTGATAAAAATGACGTTGTGTCCTTGGGCAAGGCACTTCACCCGACTTGCCTCGGGGGGAATGTCCCTGTACTTACTGTAAATCGCTCTGGATTAGAGCGTCTGCTAAATGACTGAATGTAATGTGAGAGAGAAGAGACAGGATAGAGACAGGAGAGAGAGAGAGAGGAGAGGGAGGGAGAGAGAGAGTAGAGAGAGAGGAGAGAAAGAGAGAGAGGAGAGAGAGGAGATAGAGAGAGGAGAGAAAGAGAGAGGAGAGAGAGAGAGAGAGAGGAGACAGGATAGAGAGAGGAGAGAGAACGTGCACCTTGATGATCCAGGTCCAGGGTTCCTCCTCCACTCCAGGCGATCGAAACGCAAGTCAAACGAGAGGTTGGGACGGGGTCACAGGAGCAGGCCCACCGAGCTATTCTCGTACCTGCCCACGATCAGGTTTCCCCTGGGGGGTGGAGGGACTGCCCTCCCACCCCCACCCCCAGCATGGTGCCAGCCTATTGGACATCCCCCCTGTCTGTCTCACCACCCTTAGAGCCCATCCCCACGGTAGATCCACTAGGCTTTGACAGCACTGCAGATCAAGAGGTCGCAGGTTCGAATCCCACACCCAGACGTTGCCATGGGTAAAGGCGTCTCTGCTGACTGAATACATTATTATGACTTGACTAGGCGCCATGTTTCTGTCGGGTTATGTGTGTCAGGTGTTGCGTAACCTACTGTAAGGTAAGAACATGAGACGTGGTGTGATTTATATTTAACTCACGAAAAGAGGAAGGTGGAAAAAAAAAGGTGCTGAGATGTGAACTAAGCCTGTTTTTGCAGAGAGTAATGTTCGATTGCAGAGAGTAATGCGGTTAGGGCAACCTTCTATGAAACAGAAGGTTGCCAGTTCAATTCCCGGCCGTGCCAAATGACGCTGTGTCCTTGGGCAAGGCACTTCACCCTACTTGCCTCGGGGGGGAATGTCCCTGTACTTACTGTAAGTCGCTCTGGATAAGAGTGTCTGCTAAATGACTAAATGTAAATGTAAATGTCTAAAAGCTGAACTGGTACGTGTGGTCTTTTCCTTTCTCTCTCTGCCTTTTTTTTTTATCTCTCTCTCTCATGCTCACACACACACACACATACACTACCCAAGCACACTCACCCCCCCCCACACACACGCACACACGCACACGTGCAGGCACAGCATCACGGCTGCAGTCAGGTGATGTTCTCGTCTTAATTGAATTTCCTGCTGCGAGTCTGTAGCACGATGAGCACCACACAGCCAGGAAACCTCTCTCCATAACAACACAACTGCAGGTACCATTGTCATGCAACTCGATCCGAGAACAAGGAAATGGACTGCTATTATTCTAAGCTGTCACACACAAGTCTCTCAGCCTTAAGATCATTTTCTTCTTCTTTTTTTTTTTTTTTCGTGAAGTTGTTTTGCATTTTATTGTAATTACCTTCGATGCTAAATCGCCAGCAGCCAACAGGCTCTGTGTTTTGTTTCTTTGAGAAGCTGGGTTCATCCCTGGGGGCCACATCTCTAATGACCACTTCCTGTCAGGTTTCTATTGTGATGCACCAGGTTGGGGTAGTAGCAGCAGAAGGGTTTCTACCTTGAGAGTGAGGAGCTATTATCAGGCATGAAAGGAGGAATTTTCAACCTGTTTCAAGTGAGCTTGTGTACTGATGTGAAACCGCGCCATTGTATTGCTAATATGGCCGTTTTTCCTTTTGTTAGACTTTGAACAAATCCATTAGCCTTGTGTTGTGTGTTGCTTTACCCATCAGAACACACACACACACACACACACACACACAGATAGGTGCTCTGGTATAGAAATGACTCATGTAATTGTGTGTCTTTATGAGTAATGCGAGTATAAATCACTTATGAACGAGTGGCCAGGGACATTTTAGATGGAGTCTCCTTCTGGTGAGTGTGTGAGGCAAAGGAGAAAGAACAACAGACAAGCTAAGTAATCTACCCTCACACACACACACACACACACACACACACACACACATGCCTGTGATATGTGGTTGGGGTCTCACGTGTCCAGTGCTTCAGCAACAGATGAGGTCAGGCTCCAGGTATGGGCTCCTGCTGTTGTAGTGCTAAGTCCGTCTGGGACTTAGCACATGTGTGTGTGTGTGTCTACACACACCATATATACACATCCACACACCATATATACACACACATACACTATTTATACATATCCACACACACACTGTGTGTACATTGCAGAAATAGGAAGTGATGCGCGATGACATCATAGCCTCTCTTCCTGTCCTGTATGACTCAGTCTGTAACCAGAAAATGTTCTGTTTTAATCCCAGTGCCAAGAACCTGGAACACACCTATTGATTCACTGGTTAGTAAACATAAAGGTCTACGGGTGATAATGTGTCTGCTTGTCTGCTCACCTCTCACCTGTTGTCCTCTGCGTGTGTGTGTGTGTGTGTGTGCATGTGTGTGTTGTGTTGTCATCCACACCTGTTGACCTGGTCAGCTGGTCGACCCTCCGTTCACCTGCCTGGCCAGAATAACCTTCTGGACTTTGAGTCGCTAAATAACACGTGTCACTGTATCTATTAGAAGCTGAAGATGGAGGTGTTTTACCTCAGACCCAACCGAGGGGTTTATCTGATAACGGTGTCTCTCAATCTATAAACAACCATTTCCTGCTCCACATCTAAACTGCTCAATCATAACAAACTGGACCAGAATACTGGTTAATACTTCATCTGTGGTGTGTTAACTGGGGGGTGATGTTGAACTTGTTATGATACATTGCTGTTATGCAGCAATGTTCTCCTACCCATCCACCCATCCATCACCCACCCATCCATCCATCACCCACCCACCCACCCATCCACCCATCCATCACCCACCCACCCATCCATCATCCATCACCCACCCATCCACCCATCCATCATCCATCCACCCATCCATCCATCACCCACCCATCCATCACCACCCATCCATCCATCCATCATCCATCCATCCATCAAACAATTGGTGAAGGAAAAACCAGATTTGATCAAACAGACCCATTCATGTTCCATATGTATATATATATGAAACATTACGCTTATGTAATGTACAATGTTAACACTGTTAAAACAACATTCCCTACCTCCACCCCATCCTCCACCTCATCCTCCACCCCATCCTCCACCCCATCCTCCACCTCATCCTCCACCCCATCCTCCACCCCATCCTCCACCCCATCCTCCACCCCATCCTCCACCCCATCCTCCACCTCATCCTCCACCCCATCCTCCACCCCATCCTCCACCCCATCCTCCACCCTATCCTCCACCCCATCCTCCACCCCATCCTCCACCCCATCCTCCATCCCAAACCCCCACCCCCTCCACCAACACCCCCCTCCCGGCTCTCGGAAGGCCACAAGTAGCTGATCTGTTCTGGGTTGGGTTAGAGAACCCTGGGTGGAGAGTAATAACCATGATTCAGCCTCTCAGGGCAGCACGCAGCACTGCCAAGCCTGGGTAATGCCAGAGCAGTCAGTTAACCACATGACACATACACATTACTCCAAAAGAAGGTGTCTTAGGCCCTGGTAGCATAGCCTTTGTTCAGACGTGTAAAATACTACGTTCTGTCTGCAGGAGAAGAATGACAGGGTGATTACAGGATGAACCGAGGATTATTCAGGAGCTAAATGCCAGGGAATGTATTTGACTGAATAAAAAGACCTTGGTGTGGAAATGATATACATTTACATTTAGTCATTTAGCAGACGCTCTTATCCAGAGCGACTTACAGTAAGTACAGGGATATTCTCCCCCGAGGCAAGTAGGGTGAAGTGCCTTGCCCAAGGACACAACGTCATTTTTCACAGCCGGGAATCGAACCAGCAACCTTCGGATTACTATTCCCTAACCGCTCAGCCACCTGACTCCCACACATACACATATACATGTGTATGTGCTGATAAATTGCATAGGTGACTGTATGAGGGATGGTACTATAGAGGTGAAGTCCACAATGAGTGCAAACATGACACTTCCACACAAGCATTGTTATATAACTGACTAAATATCCACAGAGATGAGGACTTCTAGGGAGTAGCAGCAAATTGAAATAATTGTATAGCCCTTTTTACAAGCAATGTCACAGAGGGCTTCACATACGCCCACAGAACTGCCCTTAACCAACCTTAACCCTCAAGGAAGACAACTCCCAGAAAAACTCATTAGAGGAGAAAAAAATGAAGAAGCCTTGGGAGGAGCAATTCAGTGAGGGAAAGCAGGTGACCTCTATGTTCCATGTCATACAGGAATGGAAGGATGGAAGGAAGAATTTTCCAAAGATCCATTTGTCCCCTCCATGGGAACCATTTGAAAATGAATTATTCCAGGTAAAACCTTTATTCAGGCAGACAGAACCATTTAGCATTCAAAACAACACCTTTATAAGGTTGTTAATGAAAGAAACATTCTAGGGAAGGTACCTGAACTGAAAATGGATCTATATCTGGGTTTTTTCTCTCACCGAGTTCCTCTCTCTAGTTATAATTCTGTATAGCGTTCACATTAAAAGTCAAAGCTCTAAATATGTTAACTCCATGTGCCATGTCACCATCTTATAACAGTCATATTGCACTCTTTTTAAATTTGAGATATGACTTAATATGTTATATCTTACATTGTATAGAATTGTTTATAATTACTTACACTGTTATACTTTTTCTACTTTTTATATTTAAGATTCTTATACATATTCTTATACGTTTATCGTATGCGCCTTCCTGCCAAATTCCGCATCAAAATTCTATACTGCCCCCTATACATGACCCCACTTCACCTCACAGAGTTGACCTCTGTGAGGAGTTGACCTCCTCTTAGCTGAACCACTCGCACTGCATGCTGGGATACGAGCAGCATCACAGGTGCTGTTGGAACACTGAGCGGTTATGAGGTCATCAACATGACTCATTTCATCTGACATTATTCAAGTGAAAGTCAAACTCTCCCTGCATATCAAGCCTTTTCTAGGGGATAAATTATGTCATATGAATAAATATTCCTGGCACAGGAACATCTACCGTACTCTCGTAAGTCAAGACGCTTCCCAGAACAGCTCTCTGCACAGTCTCTAATATTGATAAATTGCAATCACACAAACACGTGTGTTTGCATTACCTACTGAAGAGCCACAAGGTCTCTGAATCATAGTTAGTTGAGAGAGAGCGATGAAGAGAGAAAAAGAGAGAGAGAGTAACTTGAAAGAAAGGAAGGGGAGTGAGAGAGGGGAAGAGAGAGATCAGTAGAGAGAGAAAGAGAGAGAGAGAGAGCGAGAGAGAGAGACAGTGAGAGGGAAAGAGAAAGAGAGAGAGAGGGAGACGGAGAGAGGGAAAGCGAGAGACAGAGAGAGGGAGAGAGGGAGACAGAGAGAGAGAAAAGCCAGGAAAAGGGGGCAGCCAGGGATGATGAGAGGAGCATCGAAAAAAAGGAGGACTGCGGGGAAACGAGAGAACAGAGAGGCTGGAAGCCTCCCGTCTGATACGTCAGGAAGTGTAGCAAAGGGAGTCAGGTAGCTGAGCGGTGAGGGAATCGGGCTAGTAATCTGAAGGTTGCCAGTTCGATTCCCGGTCGTGCAAACTGACGTTGTGTCCTTGGGCAAGGCACTTCACCCTATTTGCCTTGGGGAGAATGTCCCTGTACTTACTGTAAGTCGCTCTGGATAAGAGCGTCTGCTAAAATGACTAAATGTAAATGTAAGTCTGTCTGTCCCTTTGGGTTAACTGCCTGTTTGCTGACAGGTGTACACCTCTATAGTCCTATTCCCTCACTTCCCCTCTACCCCCCTCTCTCACTTCCTCCTCCCCAACCCTTCCCCTCTACCCCACTCTCTCACTTCCTCCTCCCCCAACCCTTCCCCTCTACCCCCCTCTCTCACTTCTCCTCCCCCAACCCTTCCCCTCTACCCCCCTCTCTCACTTCCTCCTCCCCAACCCTTCCCCTCTACCCCACTCTCTCACTTCCTCCTCCCCCAACCCTTCCCCTCTACCCCCCTCTCTCACTTCCTCCTCCCCCAACCCTTCCCCTCTACCCCCCTCTCTCACTTCCTCCTCCCCCAACCCTTCCCCTCTACCCTCCAGAACACAGGAGTGTGATGTCTTCCCCCCCGTCTAATACTTTGACGCTAAATGCACTTTGTCGATCTCAATCAGCCACGCCTCACTTTTCCCTCTCCCAGCATGCACCCTGGCGTTCGACACGGGTCTAGCAGAGTGATAAAAATCAACTGTAAGATTCATGTCTCTCTCTCTCTCTCCCCTCCAGCCTCGTCTCAATATTTCACTGAATCCACCTCTTCCTCGGCCTGGATGGTTCTCATGTGAGGTAGCTCACGTCAGAAGGATGTGTGTCAACACATCACCAGGAAATACAACCTTGGAGGAGAGTGGGCCCGGCTAGTTCAAATTAGGTTAGTTTGGGCTAGGCTAGGCTAGTTCAAATTAGGTTAGTTTGGGCTTGGTTAGTCTTGGCCAGGCTAGGCTAGTTTAAACTAGGTTAGTTTGGGCTTGGTTAGTCTTGGCCAGGCTAGGCTAGTTTAAACTAGGTTAGTTTGGGCTTGGTTAGTCTTGGCCAGGCTAGGCTAGTTTAAACTAGGTTAGTTTGGGCTTGGTTAGTCTTGGCCAGGCTAGGCTAGTTCAAATTAGGTTAGTTTGGGCTTGGTTAGTCTTGGCCAGGCTAGGCTAGTTTAAACTAGGTTAGTTTGGGCTAGGCTAGGCTAGGCTTGTGTACACTAGGTTAGTTTAGGCTAGGCTAGTTTCAACTTGGTTTGTTTAGGCTAGGCTAGGCTTGTTAACACTGGGTTAATTTAGGATAGGCTAGTGTAATCTATGTAAGTTTATGGCAGGCTAGGCTAAGCAAAGCTGGCTGGAGACAAGCATAAGAGAGCAGTGTTGCTGCCAACAGTATAGACATGCAAGATCCTAAGTGCTCCTTCTCAGATTGAACACCATGCATCGTGTGGAGAAAATGTGTGAGAGCTAAGCTACTTAAATATTAATATTTACCTGAGCACACAAAGATTCATCTCCTCCCCCCCCCCCCCCCCTCTCTCTCTCTCTCTCTCTCTCTCTCTGTCTCTCTCTCTCTCTGTCTCTCTCTCTCTCTCTCTCTCTCTCTCTCTCTCCCTGTCTCTCTCTCTCTATCCCCCCCTCTCTCTCTTTCACACATAAAAGAGATCCACATGTTACTGCTCAAAGCGAGAGCGCCCTCCACTCTTGACCTTAAATGCAAAAATTAAAACTGTCTAATAGCTGATCCAAGAACTGCACGATGGGAAGGTTTCTGATCGCCTGCCTTCGCTACGAAGGCTTCAGGCAGCCTGACCTACAACATGCAACATGGAGAGAGCATCAGGGACTCAATTATGAACGGAGAACCATGGAGCGGAAACAGAGAGGCTGTTCTAATAGCAAGGGAGCATATTTCGTTCTGAGATAATTGCACTATCAAGCTTTATAAATGCAAGACTCCCATTGACATTTTTAATGAAATAATTGAATTAGCTCAATTTGTGAAACAGCTAATGAAGATATTTAAAAGCTGAAGAAGGAGTGTTGGTTTTTCAAGGAACTGACAGAATGACTAGAAAAAGAAAATTAAATCTACTGTTAGGGTTCTGTAAGTGTGGCATTTCAAACATCATAAAGAAGGTTAATAGCCTTTAGTATGAAATGAGAGTTCATAGATAGACTTTATATATATGTTTTAATTTTGAGCTCATTTTAAATGAGTTTAGGATTAAGACAGGAATATAAAATTTGTGAAGAACGAGGTCCAGGGACGAATAATCTTGCTTTCCATCCATTCAATGTGATGTTGCAATGATGGTTCCCTTGAATCCTGTTTCATTAAGCCTGCCAACCAAACACTACTTTCAGGGTTAACGAGCATGAAACTACTCAAATTTATATTTCCCATTTCAACTCCTTTATGAGCTAATTTATGGAAATGAACCATCTAATTTACATTTGTTACGAGCCCTGTTATGTGGATAGACTGTAGGAGTGAATGTTGCAAAATCTGTAATCTGCATTGTGGACTTTTTAGCACCGAAACGTGTGAACAGACATTTTGTCTATATGTATGTGAGTGTGTGAGTGTGTGTGAGTGTGTGTTGTGTGTGATGTGAGTGAGTGAGTGAGTGTGTGTGTGAGTGTGTGTGTGTGTGTGTGTGCAAGTGAGTGAGTGTGTGTGTGTGTGTGTGTGTGTGTGTGCGTGTGTGAGTGTGTGTGTGTGTGGTGACCCTGCGAGGCTTCAGAGCCAGCTGTTTGTTACTATCAGCCATCTGTGGAGTCAGATGTTAGTCAGGCTGGAGCTGCAGCAGAGAACAGGAGGAGAGGAGAGAAAGGAGGAGCAGAGAGGAGGAGAGAGGAGGAGAGCAGAGAGGAGAAGAGAGGAGGAGAGGAGAAGAAGAGAAGAGAGGAGGAGAAGAGAGGAGGAGAGCAGAGAGGAGAAGAGAAGAGAAGAGAGGAGAAGAGAGGAGAAGAGAGGAGGAGAGCAGAGAGGAGAGGAGAAGAGAAGAGAAGAGAAGAGAGGAGAAGAGAGGAGGAGAAGAGAGGAGAAGAATAGAGGAGGAGAAGAGAGGAAGGAAAGGAGAGAGGAGCAGAACAGAGAGAGGAGAAGAGGAGAGAGGGGAGGAGAGGAGAAAGCAGAGCAAAAGGGAGCAGGATGGAGGGAAGCAGAGGCGACCAGCGGTGAGAAGAGGATACAGTGTGTGTTCAGTCTCGGAGCCCTGAAGACGACAGTATGTGAGCATGCTGACATGCACTCAGACTTGAAAAATCTCTCTCTCTCTCTCTCTCTCTCTCACTCTCTCTCTCACACACACACACTACACGCACACAATCACTCAAACAGACACTCTGCATTCAGCTTGGACAGAAAGCGACTCCCCAGGTGAGTGGAAAAGGGCCCCACCACTGTTCTGCACCAGACTGCTGGGGAGCATTACCCGCTAGATGTTCACGAGGCGAGCTGGGGAGATTCTTCCATGTACCTGTCAGCTCTAAATGATTGCTCATTTCCTGTGAGCTGGAGATAGACTAATAGCCTACAGCTGGAGACAAGGGCGGAGAGAGAGAGAGAGAGAGAGAACGAGAGAGAGACAGTGGTAGTGAGAGAGAGAATGAGAGAGAGAGAGAGGTAGTGAGAGAGAGAATGAGAGAGAGAGAGAGAGAGGTAGTGAGAGAGAGAATGAGAGAGAGAGGTAGTGAGAGAGAGAATGAGAGAGAGACAGTGGTAGTGAGAGAGAGAATGAGAGGGAGAGACTCACCTTTTAGCCCCACCATTCTTCCATGTGTCTGTCGAACCTCTTCCAAGCTCCGCTACGGAAAGTACCTCACTTTTTTGGGCCTCGCAACGACTTAAACATACGCCGTAACAAATTCTATTTACTATACCTGCAGTGAGAGCGTGAGGGAGGTTCCCACAGCTCTAGAAGGAAAGGAAATGAGGTCACTACTATAGGCTTCTGGTACATCACATTCCAAGAATGGAAAACAAAACCAACTGAAGGGAACAGAGAGAGAGAGAGAGAAACAAAAAAAAGTTTTAATTACTTTTCTTTTCACATTCAAAAGGGATAGAGAATGTCAGGGCATTCAGGGAGACTAAAAGTGGACTGCGTTGATTGACTGGAGTCGAGTGTGTTAATCCACACACACCTGTTGAGCCTGACTTTACCTCAGAGGAATCTCAAGGTCTTAAGAGAACCCGAGCACCCAGAGGAGGCATGTCTGGAACTCATCCTTCACTACGCCTCGTCCTCCAACCATGAATTCCAGTCTCCTCTCTCTCTCCTCTCTACTCTGAATGGCATTCCACGATGCCTTCATCGTGTTCCTTTCAGACCAGAGACATGGGCCGCCTAAGGAACAACACTTTGCTACACACCCAGCAGGTATCTACATCTGGATGTACTTCACCAGAGGAGAGAAATAACTGTCATTCTCAGAGAGGCACGATGGAATCCATTAGGTGCATAGCAGATGAGACGTGTTTACTCCTAGAAGCACCATTTCTACCACCACTGAACAATTTCTGTACTCCACAAAAAGGAGAAGAAACTGCATTTATTGATTACAGCAAAGCATACAGTTAAAAAGCGTAAAGAAAGTGTTCAGTTCCTACAACAAAAAAAAAGTCTGTTTCTGTCAGCTGTGCTTCCTGGAGCAGCGTGAGTTTCAGTGGGAGTCTGGACTGTGTGTGCCATGTCCAGGAATCCACATGCAGGAGGGTTAGGACTGGCGCCATGTTCCTGCGTGACAAGCTGTGTGCTCAAGGTCTCAGGAGGGCTCAGCCAAGCCTGGCTACACCACACAGTCAGTCCACACCACTCTTATCCTTTCCCTGTGTCCGTCATAGCTGGACGTCTTCAACCGCTCGGCTGCACGCGCTACAGAGGAGGAAACACTCGTGTTTCTCCGGGCCTTTCTTCTCCCCCGGCGTTGACAGGAAGGGGTTACTCGACCAGTTTCCTGTTCTGTTCCCCTTACGTTCCTGACGGCTCCGAGGGCAGCTCCGATTGATGTTGAACATTCCAAGCCCCCCCTGGGCGTCTACCTCCGGTCGACAGGGGCTCCCAGGTGAGCGTGTGGGCGGAACAGCTGTTTCTCTCTCTGTCTGTCTGTCTGTCTGTCTCTCTCTCACACGTTATTTAAGACTCTCCTTTCCTTCCTCCCTCTCTCTGTATCTCTCCCTTGGTCTCTCTCTCTCCCTGTCTATTTCTCACTCACGCAACCCCCCTTTTCCTCTCTCTTTCCATCTCCGTCTCTCTCATTCTCTCTCTGTCTACCTCTCTCCATCTCTCCCAATCATACCTTCACCTCCCCTTCTCTGCCTCTCTCTCCAGCAGCTTTGCCTGCTCCCTCTCCGTTCTGTTTAATGAGGGTGAGGTAGAGCCGTGTCTGTTTACAACGTGTTGGTTACTAGGCTTCTGGGCCTTTGGCCTGCCTGTTTACATTTACTACCGGGCTATGAATGTTGCGATGACCGCCGTGCTTTTCCACCGGTCACCTTTATTTCCGCTTGTTCAGTGTGCTGTTGAACGAGCTTCAGAGGAAGACACAGATTTTGTTTCGGAAACTCTTCGACGTCAGGGGGGGGGGGGGGGGGGGGAGAGGGGTCTTTTTCGGGGGGGTTCGTTGACTGTCGAGGTGTGGGTTTCCACGGTGATCGTGTACGGCCGAGACGCATCGAGCTCCACCCTCGTCCACGCCGAGTCCTCGTAGAGAGCAACAACTGGGTAGCCGCGCATTGTCAGCGACTCTGCGATATGGAGGCTGGAAACACGGCCAGAAAGAGAAGGAGAGAGAGAGAGAGAGTCAGGAATGTGACAACAAGGACCGGACCCAGCCCCCAGAATACCACACTTCCTCAGCCTGGCTAAATTTAGACATGTGATGCACTGTGTTCATCCTCCTGTTCAGGCCCCTCCTCCACTCTCCCCCTGTCCCCCAGGCCCTTATCTTAATCATTTCCAGACCTCTCCGTCCACACACATACAGACACACACACACACACACACACAAAGACATCTGACCCACATACACACAGAAAAACAAAGCTGCACAAGCTGGAGTGTTTCCAGAGATCCTAAAGTCACTGCTGCTGGCAGGGGGCATGACAGTGTGTGGCAGGGGGCATGACAGTGTGTGGCAGGGGCATGACGATGGTAGGTCGTCGGCCCCAGCCCCAGCCCCAGCCCCAACCCCAACCCCACCCTCACCTTAGGCTCCACCTCCACCTCCAGCCCAACCCAGCCCCAGCCTCACCTAGCTCACTCAGCCACCCGCCCCAGCTCCCTTAGCCACCTCCCCTCCACCAGCCCCAGCCTCACTTAGGCTCCACCTCCACCTCCAACCCCAGCCCCAGCCTCACCTTAGGCTCCACCTCCACCTCCAGCCCCAGCCCAAACCCCAGCTGTGAGTGGCATGTGGAGATAAGATTGTGGGTGTGCTAGGCCTGCCATAGCTGCAGCCAACACATTCCCCGGGGCCCAGGGCTCCAGCAGGGGGACAGGGACATGTTTCCACCAGACCTGGACTGTGGCCCCCTGGCTCTGCCCCCGGGGGAACAGAAACACTCTGAGGTTTTCCAAAGTCTGGAAAGGAGAGAAGAGTTGGAACACACTCTAGAAGGGGACATGTATTGTTCTCTAAATGTTGCCTTTTAAGCTATTTTTTTGAACATTTCTTTCGCAAGTCCTTGGTCCATTGTGTCTGTTTTTGTAGGGAGGTGATATGTTGGAAGCAAAGTGAGAGCAAGGATTCAAGTGATTCACAGTCCTTCACTATTCATCTGTGAGATAAAAGATGATTGGAAGTCGTCATCATTTCTAGACCTCTTATTTGGACCGTCTAGAAGTATAAAAACTTTGAGAACAAAGCAAGAGCAAAAAAAGATCTGGTATTACTTATTTAAAGATGAGAAAGAGATTTTCTTTTTTTTAAATCTCCTTCAAAGTGACAAATATCTCGAGCATGTGAATAAGTAGGGCTTTGAAGATGGCTTTGCTGTTCTAAGCCCGTTTCCTGATCTGAGAGGGGAACTTAAAAGAGAAAAATGACCTCTTTTTTTATTCAGTGAACACCTATATGAGTAGTATGTGGTTGGAAAGCCACACAGATTGGCTACCTGTTATTGAGTCAGAATTAACCACTCCAGACACACACACACATGCACACACACACATATGCATGCACACACACACACACGCACATGCATACGCACACACACACGCACACACACACGCACATGCATACTGCACACACACATGCACACACACACGCACATGCATACGCACACACACATGCACACACACACGCACATGCATACGCACACACACATGCACACACACACGCACATGCATACGCACACACACATGCACACACACATGCATACACACACATGCACAGACAGCGCCAAGGTTCACAAGGTGTATCCTTTTCCCTCTTTTCTCTTGCAGTCTCTTTCTCTATCTGTTCCTCTCTCCGCTTGTCTACGTCACTCCGCCCACTATCTCTCTTCATCCTGTCTTCCTGTGTGTATGTGTGTGTGTGTGTGTCCATTAGGGACATGCTCATTCCTTCCCTACAGGAGCATCCTTGTGGCTCCCTCCTGGAACACTGCAGGGGAAATGTTGCATCAGTTAAGTGTGTGTGTGTGTGTGTGTGTGTGTGAGAGAGAGAGTCTGCTGGATGTGTGTGTGTGAGAGAGACAGAGAAAGAGTGTAAGTGTTTCAGAGAGAAACAGATAGCGAGACAGAGAGAGCGTCTGTGTGTTTGTGTGTGTGTGAGTGTGTGTGTGTGTGTGTGAGTGTGTGTGTGAGACGGGCTGGTCTGGAGTGCTGAATGAGAATCATATGACTCTGATTCTGCAGGATGTATCCAGAGCTGTGGGGATGTTTGGAACAGGGAAGTGGTGCATAGGTGAACTACACACGGTTCTGTGACTGACTGTGTCTGGAAGTATAAACTGACTTCATGGCATTAATGGTTGCTGTTCTGTTACTCAAACAAAATTTTTGTAGAACCATTGATGAATTCAAATGATTATTATTGTGCATTTGAACACAGTGATGACATGAGAGAAACCACAGTCGCCCTCAGCCGCCGTCCCACAATGCAACACCCTTTATCTTTCTCCTCCGTCCATCCGTCTCTCGTTCATTCGTAGTCCGTCTTTCTTTCAGTCTTTCCCCGCTCTCTTTCTCTCCCTTTCCTCCCTCTCTCGTACTTAGCCCTATCTCTCCATTCCCCATTCCCTTTGTGCCGTCTGTCTCCTGGCTGTCAGTGGAGGGGCCGGGCCTCCTCTGAATAACACATCGATTTAGCTCTCACGGCGCTGATTCTAATGAGCACACGCACCTTCTTACACGCGCGCGCGCTTTCACAAACACGCACGCCCATTCACACAGGCGTGCGTACACGTAGACACACACAGGTTTGTGCATACACACACACGCTGGCTTTACACAAATGCTTATTCGCACACACACACACACGCTGGCTTTACACAAACACCTATTCGCACACACACACGCTGGCTTTACACAAACACCTATTCGCACACACACACGCTGGCTTTACACAAACACCTATTCGCACACACACACGCTGGCTTTACACAAACACCTATTCGCACACACACACGCTGGCTTTACACAAACACCTATTCGCACACACACACGCTGGCTTTACACAAACACCTATTCGCACACACACACGCTGGCTTTACACAAACACCTATTCGCACACACACACGCTGGCTTTACACAAATGCTTATTCGCACACACACACACACACACACATGCTGCTTTACACAAACACTTATTCGCACGCACACACACACACACACTTCCTGCTGGTTGAGAAATGGAGACGGACACCTCTCCTGTTCACTCTCGTCTGCCCGGCTGAACCAAGAGAAAATGTGTCTGGAGTGATGAGTTTGTACCAGGAGGAAATCAATTAGTCCTAATAAGATGCTTCCTGTGTCGGGGAGAGAGAGGCGGCGGGGGGAGGGCGGGGGGGGGGGCAGGCAAGTGAGAGGAGAGACATAGAGAGAGAGAAACAGAGAGAGACATAGAGAGAGACATAAAGAGAGAGAGACAGAGCGAGAGAGACAGACAGACAGAGAGACAGACAGAGAGAGACAGACAGAGAGAGACAGAGAGAGAGGACAGAGAGAGACAGAGAGAGAGACACCTGTGGCTAATTGTGACTCAACACACAAGCCTCAGGCCACCTGCCACTCTACATTAGAGCACCCGCCTTCAAACGCTTCACCACCAGAGAGGACGGATAGAGGACATCAAGTCACAAATCATTCTCTCTCACACACACACACACACACACTCAATCTGACATTCTCTATTTCACTCCTCCTCTCCTCTCTATTCTGTGTGACTCGTCTCTCTCTCTCTCTCTACTCTGTCTGTCTCTTTCCTATTCTATCCCTCTGTCTCTCTGTCTGTCTCTCGCTCTGTCTCTCTCTTTCCTATTCTATCCCTCTGTCTCTCTGTCTGTCTCTCTCTTTCCTATTCTATCCCTCTGTCTCTCTGTCTGTCTCTCTCTTTCCTATTCTATCCCTCTGTCTCTCTTCTGATTCACCTCTCCCTTTACTCCTCTACCCCTCCGTCTAGCTGTCATGGCAGTGGAACACTACTTCCGTCTGCAGCACAGACCGGGGGGGGGGGGGGGGTTCGGGGTGTGGGGGGGGGGGGTCTCCCAGGCAGTCGTTTAACCGGGCGTACCCCAGGAGAGAGGCCACACTGATCTGACAGCATCTATTCACCAGGAAGATGCATGTTTTTGATCCTCTGTGTTCAAAGCTGAGCTTGTCTGGGCGGAGCAGCAAGGGAGGACTCTGATTGGGCCAGACTGGGACTGGAGTGCCTCTCTCTGCCCGGGGTACTGAGGGGGTAGGGCCAGGGTCAGGGCCTAGGCCCCTTGAGGGGGTACCAGGACCAGGGCCAGGACTAAAGCCAGGACCAGGACCAGAATCAGGACCAGGACAAGGACTAAAGCCAGGACCAGAATCAGGACCAGGACTAAAGCCAGGAATAAAGCTAGGACCAAGACCAGGACAAGGGCCAGAAGTACCATGACAAACTCCACACCTGACAGAAGTTGAACCCTCCCACAAGCTTTAGCAGCTCCCCTGTCCCGAGTGTGTCCTGTCTTACCCTCCCGAGACCGACTCACATCATTCATATTCCTCCACATCTCTCTGCCTCTCCCGGAGAGACAAGTTCAGGGAGCTCTGATTCACACGCAGTATTTCACAAGCTTACAGGTAGACTCTTGACGAGGAGGGGGATGGAGGGATGCATTATTCAACAAAGTGAATGTGACTCACGGGGGTGGGAGTTAGGTGACAGTTCAGCACGGGGAGGAAGTCCTGCCTGCCGCTAGTCCTGGTGGGATCCAGATATCATGATAGCACATTATTAAGTAAAGACGTGTCTGTGTAGTCTCTGGTTTTCACCGTGTGTGCGTGTCGCCAACGCTGTGTCACACCTTTGTCACAGAGTCTTTCTCAAACAATAATTACTGAGCAAACAACATGCCTGACAGCGATGAGACACACACACACTTTTGGGTGTGTGATGTCGAGTCTAAATGTGGACCAGATGAGGGTCTGTTCAAGCCCGGTACCCTTCAGTTCATGACATCAGCATGGTGAGCTAATTGCAGCTCATTAGCAGAGAGGGCTGGTGCGGAGACTGTTAATTTTCATTTAACCTCCTTCTCCTCCATCTAGAATAAAGCTTGATGTCACTCCATGTGGCTCAGAACTCCCTCTTAGTCCAACACAGCTGTGTCCGAACACACCCTCCTCTCTCTCTCTCTCTCTCTCTCTCTCTCTCTCTCTCCTCTCTCTCTCTCTCTCTCTCTCTCTCTCTCTCTCTCTCTCTCTCTCTCTCTCTCTCTCTCTCTCTCTCTCTCTCCTCTCTCTCTCTCTCTCTCTCTCTCTCTCTCTCTCTCTCTCTCTCTCTCTCTCTCTCTCTCTCTCTCTCTCTCTCTCTCTCTCTCTCTCTCTCTCTCTCTCTCTCTCTCTCTCTCTCTCTCTCTCTCTCTCTCTCTCTCTCTCTCTCCTCTACTTGGTCTCTTTCTCGCTCTCTCTCGTTCTCCTCTCTATCTTTATCTCCGTTTCTGTCTCTCGCTCTCTCCTCCCTCTCCTGCAACACAACATCTCATTTAGTTTTCTGTTTCTTCGCTTGGCCGGTTGGTTACTGTACAAGTATTTGGTTAAGCTACGGACAGAGAGCGAGAGAGGAAGAAATAGCAAGCGAGAGAAAGAGAGAGAGAGAAAGAAAGAGAAAATAATTTTTCACCCTCCAGGTTAAAGTGAGGTAAGGGAACGTTGGCCACGATATGAGAATTATGAATGTTAGAAAAAACATTTACAAGTTTGGATACAGAACTTACAAAGCAGCCGCAGCCCTGATCCCCAGTCCTTGTACAGCCAGGAAAAAGGACACAGTTTTAAAATAGCTCCGCATTAGATAGCTATCGTCTCTCTCTCTTAAAACCTGGCTACCTGTGAAAAGGCTTTCACAGCATTGCTGGAGGACTGAACGATACATCACGGCTACACCGGCCCCGAGATGTTTGCTCTGCGGTGTCGTTTACGTTTCGCTCGTCTCTGGCGCGGTGTCACTACCTGCTTGTCGTTTCAGTGTTCTTCTTGTTAATGTGTTTTACTCAGCCTGGCACAAACCTCCAAGATGGAACCAAGAACGCAGACGCCATGTTGGTTTTCTGGTGTTCTGACAGAGGCAAAGACATTACCTTCACAACCGAAAGACATCCCAACAGCTAATTTTGTGTTGCAGCACAGCACACCCAAAACGATCAGTTCTGTCATGGTACATCATACAGTATATATGGTATTCGTGCTATGGAGAACTGTGTTGCACTGTGTTGAAGTGGCGAGGCAGGTCTCTGGCTTCTGAAAGTGTTTGAGGAGGAAGACGTTTGATTACAAATGACAATTTCCATCATTACAGTGTTTACTGCAAATAGACAGCTGAATGAGAAACTGCTGCTTGTGGAGTGGAGTAGGACAGGCTCTCTCTCTCTCTCTCTCTAACACACACACATACTTACACACACACACACACATACTTACACACACACACACACACAGACAGGATCAGGAATCCTTGAGGTGGTAGTATGCAAAGAATTCTCCATCACCACCAATGATCTCATTAGCACAAGGGAGTTCTGGGTAGTGCGGATTTCGGTTCTCCTCATTAACACTGACTGCTATGTAGTTCACGGAGACGGCTTCTGTAAAGGGAATACACTGCCTTACAGGAAACATCAAAGCTTTTGATGTTTCTTTTGCGAAGGCCTTTATTTTTTTTACACTTCCAGGCGCATATCATTTCTGGATGCTAAGCCCGTCTGCAGAAATTTGCATTTTATACTTTTAAAATGTTTCATAGTTTCCACACTGAGGTGTATCTGGTTGTCTTTTGAAAACATGTTGACAACATGACCTTTCAATACAATTATTGAACATGGACACACAAAATACAAATATTTGTTTTCTATTTTCTACATGGCAGACATTTTGGGTCTAGCCAACATCAATCAGCAGTTTCTCCCCACCACCAGTCTTAACCATGAGCATGTGTAGAAACTCCTGCTTCCCTAGACAAGAGCCGGAATGGCGGACGACACCAACATATTCATAATGACCGAAAGAACAAGACAGCTGGAGCCAACAGAGAAACGAAGGTACCGTATTTTATGGAAAATAAGCCGTAGCTTGTACTCCGATTTGACAGTTTTCTTGTGCTTGTGTGGCTTATATTTCGAAGCGGCGTATAGCCCGGTTTTAGAACATGAAGTGGCTTCGTCTCAAGATCTCTACAGACCGTGCAGCTAATTGAATTCTCAACACTTGAGCGTGGGCTTATTACTTGAAAGAGGAATGATTCGTAATGAAAGTGACAGTGCAGTTTATATTCTCAAAGTACTCATTCTTGGGGGGGGGGGGGTGCGGCTTGTACACGATGATGCTTATTTTCCGTATTCAAAGAACACCCTCTAGATCAGTGATTCTCACTTGGAGGTGGTGTGGAGAGGGAGGCGGTCGTGTGCTTCTGCTGCGTCAAAGTTAACAAACCTGCTCAAGCAACTAAGGTACTCAAGTCTGACGCATTCACCGTGAAAAACCGAGTTGATGGCCGTCTCGAGTTATATAGAGTTTACAAGCCACCAACCAGCCAATCAGGACCCCACCCCCCTCTCCCCGGTCGTGACTTAATGACCGAAGACAAAAGTGGGTCCTGAGGTTGAGGACCAGTTGAGAAACACTGTGTAGAATCTAGATCCTGGTTTTGATTTCGCTATCAGAGCACAAGTTTCCACACGACGGTATCTGAGAGGAACAATGGAATTATTGAAGTGTCTTATCGCTCCTCAGCGCCTGACAAGTCAAAGAGACTGAAGATGATGGAGAGATTGAAGATGATGGAGAGATAGTTTCCATGAGAGGATGAAGGAGGTACGTCTCTTTTCAGATATATATTTTTGTTGTATCTCTTGTTCTCTCTTGTTCTGACACCTTTTGCAATTTCTTTTCAGAAATCAGGCTAACAAGGTTGTTCTGAGATTGCGAAAGGCCTTTACCGTACACAATGGGATTTATGTTGCAGTGGAAAACATGGTGATTTTGAGCATTGCGATCTTTAACTGCTGTTTGTAGGGATTTATTTACTGTTTATTTTGACCATGACTCTGAATTTGGTGGTACACAGGCTATCAATAGATGTGTCGATGAACAAGCTAACACCAGAGATGGCAAAAGTACACACATCCTTCACTCAAGTAGAAGTACAGATACTCATGTTTAAAAAGACTGGTCAATGTTTATGTACTGACTACACTTTTTCACTCAAGTTTTTAAACTTTTAGAAACTTTTTTTTCACACACAGTCGAACAAGTTGTAAACAGTGCCCCAATATGGATTTGTCCTAACATATTTCCACAGTTGTTAGAAGAAAGTCTGTGATTTGAGATGTGACTCTGTTCCACGTCCCAGGTGTTCCTGAGAAAAGTCCCTTTCCTGACGCAGCTGCCATGCCAACAGCCATGACATCATTTCCTGTTTGACTTTCCTGACCGCTGTTTCACGTTTGACCTGATCGCTTTTTCATGTTTGAGGGGGAAGGTTCAGACCACACAATCACATGCTCAGACAAACACACAGGAACACACACACCTCTCTTTACCTGGAACCAGACGGTCTTCTTTAGGACAACAACACCACTGTCTGCTCTCTGTCCAGATCACTGACTGTTTGTGCCCCACAGAGAAGACGAGCAGCCAGCATCTTTGAAGTTCCTTATGGCACTTCTTTTATCCAACCTGTCAACAAACCTTTAGTTGAGAGTGTTACAAACACACACACACACACACACACACACCCACACACACACCCACACACACACACACACACACACCCCACACCAACCCACACCCACACCCACCCACCCACCCACCCACACACACACACACACACACACACCCACACCCACACCCACACCACACCCACACCCACACACACACACACACACACACACACACACACACACACACACACACACACACACACACACACACACACACACACACACACACACACACACACACACACCCACACACCACACACACACACACACACAGTTAATGCTGACCTCAGCACGGCCTTCCGCTCAATGCCAAATCTTAAACAACAACAAGGAGGGTTACGACTGTGGAGCTGTGGAAGGATGTGCTGGAGGACGAGACACCCCTGAACTGAAGAGAGAGAGAGAGAGAGAGAGAGAAGAGAGAGGGAAGAGAGAGAGAGAGAGGGAGAGAGAGAGAGAGAGAGAGAGAGAGTAGAGAGAGAGAGAGAGAGAGGGAGAGGGAGAGAGAGCAGGAGTGGGAGAGAGAGAGCAGGTGAGAGAGAGAGAGCAGGAGTGGGAGAGAGAGAGAAAGAGAGAGCAGGTGAGAGAGAGAGAGAGAGAGCAGGAGTGGGAGAGAGAGAGAGAGAGAGGGCAGGAGAGAGAGCAGGTGAGAGAGAGAGAGAGAGAGGGCAGGAGAGAGAGAGAGCAGGAGTGAGTGAGAGAGAGAGAGAGAGAAGAGAGAGAGAGCAGGAGTGTGAGAGTGAAATAGCAGGAGAGAACTAGAGGGAGGGAGAGATGAGCAATGAGCGTTTGCTCTGGTCTTGTCAAGGTAGAAGGAAACACGAATCGAGGACAGAGCAGAGTGGGGGAGGAGGAAAGAAAATAACAGAGAGGATGAAGAAGAGAGGGGTTCGAAAATCGAAAGAAAATCGAAGAGTTCGATCGATAATTGTATGCTATTAAAATTCTTCCCAAGACCTCCAGTCACAACCACATGTGTTAATCAGTCATGGTACATTGGGAGGTCAAAAGGGTGCTTCTGGAATGTTCCAGGCCTCGGAGGTCGTGTCTCCTTCCTGTCCTCCTCAGATCGGTCTCTGGCACAGACAGGACGTTGTGTACCTGAACGCCCAGGGACACAGGAAGTAGCTGCGGCAGCGGCTCACGCAGGCCAGGAAGTCCTCTGAGCATGATCAGATAGCGCTGAAAGCTAGCGCAACACACCTTGAATACCAATGCCCTGGCTGTCCAGCATAGTGTGTACTCTGTGCTGGGTGCAACGCGGCGAGGTATTGTTGTGGTAATGTTGAGATGATATCACACGCTGGAATTTTCTTATAACCGCAGCCAGGGAGGGCATCCAATAATACAATAACTGTAGAAGGTGCAGGGTTCTTTATTGCAGACTCGCTTCACAAATGTTATTGATCAATACGGAGTGCCGTGTGTGTGTGTGGGAGTTTCGCCTTCACAGATCTATTCCTTGACCCCGCTGTGCCCCGCAGTTTATCAACAACTGACTGACCTCCACAGTGTTTTATCTGTGTGTGTGTCTGCATCTGAGCAGTCAGACAGACACACAAACATGCTTCAAACACACATCCATGTACAAACACACACCACACACACTCTGACTGATAGTGGCTGTATGAAAGCCTTTATCTCTCATCCACACCAACGATAAGAACTCAGATTCTATGGTCAGAACCCAGAGACAAGGATTTTCAACACAGAACTGTAGCACTACACTTCATTGAAAACAACATTACAAAAAAATCTGTACTGTCCGGAGTCAGGGATGGCTGGAGTTGAGGAAAAGAACAGAATTCACCCTAGACCTGACCTTTATCTTCCCCCTGTTTCTCTCCTTCTCCTCCCTTCCTTCAATTTCCTGCTCTCTTTCTCCCCCCTCTCTCTCTCCCCCCTCCCTCTCTCTCTCTCTCTCCCCCCTCCCTCTCTCTCTCTCTCTCTACCTCTCCCTCTCTCTCCCCCCTCTCTACCTCTCTCTCTCTCTCTCTACCTCTCCCTCTCTCTCCCCCCTCTCTACCTCTCTCCCCCCCTCCCTCTCTCTACCTCTCTCTCCCTCTCCCACCCCTCTCTCTCCCTCTCCCACCCCTCTGTCTCCCTCTCCCACCCCTCTGTCTCCCTCTCCCACCCCTCTCTGTCTCCCCCCTCTCTCTCTCTCCCTCCTCTCTCTCTCTCCCTCTGTCATGTCTCTTTCTCCCGTGTCTGTCACATGGAGGTGAGGCGGCAGTGATGATGCAGACACGCTGCCTGTTAGGAACAGAGTCTCATGCTCTTTTATCTGATGTCCTTTATATCACTGGAGATGTGGTGTGTGTGTGTGCGTGTGCGTGTGTGTGTGTGAGAGAGATAGAGAGAAAGAAAGAGAGTGAGATCGAGAGATAAAGGCGTGTGACTGATGCAAGAGGAGGGTGAGAGGGTAGTGTGTATGTGTGTGTAAATGTGTAATTTGGTGTGCGTGTGTGTTGTGTGTTACAAGGGAGAAGATGAGAAGGTAAGGATTCTGTCAGATGGACCAGAGAAGGAGTTCATTTGAAGCTCGCAAATGACAAGAGAAACTGGAACAACAGTTACATGTCGTGGTTTCATGAAGTTGAATTCAGAATCCCATTAGCGAGTATCAGACAGAGAGACTGAGTCACTGATGCTAACCAGACGATGATGCTTTGATGACTCATCATGGAACGCTGA
This sequence comes from Thaleichthys pacificus, assembly GCA_023658055.1. Lineage (NCBI taxonomy): Eukaryota > Metazoa > Chordata > Actinopteri > Osmeriformes > Osmeridae > Thaleichthys > Thaleichthys pacificus. The sequence continues at coordinate 2,771,195 of CM042854.1, forward strand.
GTACAGCAGCCAGTAGGAGGACATGGGGAGGACATTTGCTGAAGTCAAACCAAACAGCTGTTGTGTTTGGTTTGACTTCAGAGGCAAAAGTCTGGTTGAATGTGGGCTTTAATCGTATTACATAAAATCTTTAAAAATTGTTGAACAACTTTCAAGCTATTATTCAACCTTGTTGCTATAAACTGACCAGATTTTAAAAAAAAGATACTAACCACCCTGAGTTTTGCCGTTGTGGTTCTGAGCCAGAGTGTTATTCTACGTTTGTCCACTAGAGAGCAGTGTTTAGAAAAGGGATGCTCATGCAAACGCGATTATATCCAGTAGGTTATAATTATACTGTACTCTTTATTATAATGATAACGTACTGCCTATCTAATGATAATATATTGTGTATAATAACATATAGCCAAGGCATTTAAATGTTAGATAACTTAAATATCAAGCAGTAAGACCACACTGTAACTCTCTCTCTCACACACACACACACACACACACACACACACACACACACACACACACACACACACAGCCCACACTCCACTATCTCTCACCAAAGCCTTGGCATCTAGACATTCCACACCTGTCTGCTTCCACTCCATTGGAGCTCGTTCATCATGTGATACCCGACATCATTTACCAGTGGCTCTCGGGGGGGGGGAGGGGGGGCGGGGAATAGCACTTCTGGAGTGTTCCGGAATGTTCTGGAGTGTTCCGGAATGTTCTGGAGTGTTCCTTCGAGCGCAGGGTTATTCCTGCCTCGTGAGTGTCAGGATCAATGCGTTGTGTCTGTCGGGACATTCCAGGCAAGTCTAACTGAGAAAGGCAAAGCTGCTTGATAGAAAAACAACAACAACAACAGCTTCACTAACCATAACCATGACGTACGCCTTGGAACCCGACAACGCTATCTCACAAGCGCTTAGGAGGTACCTGAAGCGTCGATCATAGAAGTACAGATTCCACACGTATGGTCGATAATAAGACGTCTTGGTGGCCAGTGTTAAGAGGTGCGCACAGCAGACCGTTGGTGTCCTGGTCTGCTCTTTGCTAAGGTAGGAAAACTATCAGGGCCTTCCTCCCTGCGACGCACTCATCAGTCTCACTTACGGTGAGTGGGGCTAGCTCACCTCCCGCTACACACACACACACACACACAGACAGACACACACACACACTGTACTCAGCATAACAGCACATGATGTCACTGGGTCTATGACAGATCCACGTCGAGGTTCCGTGACCCACGATGCACCTCTCCGACTAAGACGAATGCTCCTCGGATGGAAAACACTGGAACAGGAGGACTCCAGAGTTCCAAATAATGAAGAGGGGGGGGATGAAGATTGATGAGTTGAGTAAAGGACTGTGGATCCTGGCGCGTTTCTGTGAATGTGGGTGTGTGTTTACTGCCTGTGCCTGCTCCTGGGGCTGTGTGTGTGTGTTTGTGTGTGTGCAGCGTCCAGTGAACTGGCGAGCTGAAGGTCAACTCCTCTGTTTTATTAGACAGGACGAACAGAGGGGCAGAGATTGGATTAAAGAAGTGACACCGTGCACCTTCAGGGGATCCATCAGACACAACTGACAGCTGCTCTCTCTCTCTCTGTCTCTCTCTCTCCTCTTTCTACCTTTCCTTTTTGCCATTCATTTTCTCTTTCATTCTTCCTTTCTATCGGTCAGGGCTTGCAGACACAAGTTTGTCCCTTTCTCAGACTGCCATGAATTGATACCTTTACAGTGCTTGTCATTGTTCACTCCAGTCTATACAAACACACCACTGGATGCTGCTGGCACAAACACTACTCTCAAAGAATGTCAGGCAAAGCCATTCCCTTAAAGATGCCAATATACTGTTTTCTATGATTTACATTCCCTGGAAGAAATTGGGGTCATGAAAGCCAACAGAAAGTATATCTGATGTGACACACACACACACACACGTACACACACACACACACACGTACGCACACACACACACGTACGCACACACACACCCTAGTGCCACTGTTAGAAACACATCTAGTGGTGGTAAGAGAAGGGTAAAGGAATCTTAACTCCTGTCTTCTCCAGTCTTAGGTGTCTCCAGTGAAACGTCGTTTTTAACCAGAGCAGGTTACGCAACCTTTGGAGACAGCAGGGAAGCAGCGCATGCGGGCGGGTCTTCTCCTGGAGCTGCTGGGGAGATGGGATCAAAAGCCTTTCAGACAGAATTAACTAAATAGAGATGATGAGAGAGAGACAGAGAGAGGAGTCTAAGAGAGAGAGAGAGAGAGAGAGAGAGAGAGAGAGAGAGAGAGAGAGAGAGAGAGAGAAAGAGAGGAGAGATTAGCGAGCGGTAACAGAAAAGTAAGAGGAGCAGACTGTAGTGTTTCTCTACATCCACTCCTTATACCTCGGAGGCTACAGCTAATCTGGAATGTGGGAGACAAGGTAGTTCAAACCTTCTGGTCTGGTGTGATTAGGTCTGGTCTCATGCAGTCAGCGAGCTAGCTGGTGTTAATGCACTCTCACCCTCCTTACCTGTGTTGCCTTTTTAATAAGATATGTATTTTGGAACTTTTACAGCTTTATTATGAAGTGTGTCGGAGGACACTCAGAACTGGCCCGGGCTGGAATCGAACCGTGGGCCTCTGAGTTAGGGCCTCAGCCCGTACGGAACACGCTTTACCAGGCGACGGTACTAGATCTAGCAGGTGAGGTGCCAGGCCTGCTGTGCTCACCGCACGGTCACCTCAGGCAGCCCTGTGTGGTGATGCAAGGCTGAGGCCCTCAGGTAAATAATGAATGGTCGTGTGCAGGAGAGCACCATCGATCCACTCTGCTGCTCGTAACCGTGCCAACTGAGAGTGATAGAGAGGGTGGGTGAGAGAGGGAGGTTGAGAGGGAGGGTGAGAGATAGAGAGGGGTGTGTGGGGGGGGGGGGGAGTGGAGATAAATGAAAGATGGTGGACTGGGGAAGGATTTTGGCAGCAGCCAAATGGGTCTTAATGGAGGATGTGTGTGTGTCTGTGTGTGTGTGTAGCCTGAGCACGGATGAGGGATGAGAGAGAGAGAGCTCGAGGGAGAGAGAGAGGGAAAGAGCACAGCAGAAAGGGGGTGAAAACAAATGCTGACTAAACCCAGGCAGACTGTGGACTCTCCTCATTTGATTGATCATTCCTACGTCGCTTTGAACAAAAGCATCTGCTGAATGAGTGAAATGTCAAATGCAAATGTAGATTTCCCCCTTGAGGTGTTCATTGTCAAAGCAGCAGTGACAAAGCAATAAAACCAGTTTGAAACTTCCCCTCAATCTTTGACCTTGATGTTTACCTGAGGCTGGTGCTTCTGAGCACCTCATCAGCCTGTGGGTCCAGATGGAATCCACATGGCTGATCACAGGTCAGCGCCCCTGGCCTTACACACACACACACACACACACACACAGAGCGAGATGTCAAGGGGCCACCAGGTCAACCTCAGTGACCCTAAGCTCGCACACCTGAGAGGGACGCTCAATCAGAGGGTTGACACCCACACACATGAAAACACACACACAGAGACACACACACACACACACACACACACACAGAGACACACACACATGTGAACAGAGACACACACATATATAAACACACACACACACACACACAGAGTATACTCAGCCTGGTCAGATGGTTTTCCTCCTGTGATGTATGAGTGTTTAAAGTCATGTGAGGTCCAGCAGAGCGGTGATCTGGTAGACAAAGCTCACTACCTTCATCAATCCCTGGCTGAACGACTCTGTACGGACAGATGAGCTTCTCATCACGGTGGATGCACAGCGGTCAGGAGGCAGACATGCGGAATTCACATTATATTGAAATTTGACATTCTACGGAGAAAAAAAAAAAGAACTATTGAATTATTGTATGTTGCACCACATGTAGGTGTTTGTTATTAAAGGCTGGCGGATCACGTCAGAACACAGTTTAGGTTACAGCAGAAACACATATATATGAATGGATAATAAGACAGAATATATGATAGAATATATGATATCTTTTTGATAAGGCAATAGCTCATCTACAGGTAGTGATTAACACACAAGGATAGGAGAACCCATTGCTTCCTATAAAGAAGGTCTTCACTACTGAAAGTGTACTCAGGAAAGCGTCTTATTGAAAGGATGATGGATACAGTAAGTGATCAGTGAGAGCACAATGTTTTATTCAAACATATACTGCCACCAGACAAGTAGGTATACTGTACGACCTTGACGTCTGTTCAGTTTCCCTAACGTCATTTATCACATTCTCTAGCATTAGTGTCTCCTTGACAACGTGAGGATAGACAAAAAGACCAACTAAGAGGATAATTGTTCGACTCTGCGGCATCTCCAGGGATTGAGGTGTTTTGACACCGAGTGTAAAAAGCAGGGTGCTAACTTTCAAAAGCAACCTTTCCGATGAGGACCGCTTAAGCTTGCGAACAATGGATTAAATAAAAGCGCTTTTCACCGTCCGTGGCATACCAAACAACTGTGAATTTAGTAATTTCTAGAAACTCCTTTGTTTCCTGTAAGCCTCCTCACAGAATTGTTCTGTTAGACTTCTTAGAAGGACACACTTATGAAAACAATATTAGGTATTTGGTATGGTATTTTTTTTAGGGGTAATTAAATTGAAAGAACTTGTCAAAATGACTGTATTAAGTTTCCACCAGGTAAATTATATTCCTTAGACATTCCTGTCAAAGCTAAAGCACAAGCCTTCTTTCTCAATCCTTCCCTGTTTGATAGGCTCCAAAAGGAACTGCTATAGGGGTGAGAAGATTAAAAACACAATGTCATCTTTGACTTTGAAGTCAAACCTGAAGGCTTCCCGTGTTTCTGTTTGAAAGAGGAAGCTCGTCAAAGAGGGGAACAAGAAACTCGTTACTATAACTACAACCCCACCAGCGAGCCTTCGTTGTCTTTCTAAACGAATATCTCCTCCCTTTCTCCTAACCTCTTTCTTCTTGTCCTCCCCTCTCCCTCCACCATTTCGGTTCATCTCCTCAACTTACTGTCAACTTGTCTTACATGCGAATGATGATTCTTCTAAGGATAAGTGCTAGCCGACGATTATGATACATCTTCTCAGAAGTAGGCCACCTAGAGTTCACTTAAGGTATCGAACAACTCAATGTTGAACGTAAACTGAAGTATCAGGATCAATCTACATACCGCTGTGTGTGCGGAAAAACAACCAACAAAAATGACAAAATAATCGCTTGTAGATTCATTCTGGCGGACCCTCTCGTTTAAATGTTAACCAGGAGATGCCCCACTGAACTGCAATTAGCACCCCGATCTGCTCCTAGGCAGTCTGCAGTAATCATCCAATTTATCCATCATTGACGGAGACCGAGCGGTCCAGTGTTTGCTCGTGAGAGATAGATTATAATTAAAGGCCTACATGTTCAAATCGAACACGCATTAATTTTGTGTAGCCTATGTTTTTATTTCATATCGTACAACTTGTCAAGGCACTGTCAGACACAGAATAATACACTTGTCTGAATTGAACAACGGCATTGGCTCTGATTTCGCTGTAGGCTGGTAAACAGTTTGCTAAACAAATACAGTCGATTAGATCGTAGCGAGACAAACTACGGCATAACATTGTTGACGTGGCGTTTACCAACGACGCAATATGGCAAACTAATGATTATAGATGGAGTGTGAGGTTTTGTTTTCATGATGAGCCGTAGGCCGATGCTAATCACTATCTCCCTAAAGGTGTTTCTTCAGTGTTAACTAAACCACTTTCCGTCGACATCCCCTTGTAAACCTGTTGTCTTAGTCGAGCTCATTTTTTATTTGATAAGCATAAACAACACGCATTTGTGAATTGGTCTGGAGATCGCAGGTGACTTGCTTGTGCTTTAAACACTAGCTACCATACCTGCGCGTCCAGGCGAGTAAGCTCAACCGACACTTTTGTCGTAGACCTATCCCTGGTTCCACCTAAAGCACTTATGTCAAGGTAAGTCCTCGACTCTGTTTAACTTTAATAAATAATTCACTCACTGCTCTGGCCTGAGGTAGAAGAGAGCAGTAACTCGAGATATTTTTACTTACTTTTTTTCCTCTTCCGGTTGCCACTTCCTCTTGTTCGGAAATTACCCCAAGGTGTTAAGTGTTGGTGGAAGGCAAGGGGTAGGGCAAGGCCATGGGTAATACCTTGTTTGTTTAGCACACGTACATGGAGGCACTATTGAACATCCAGAGGCTAGCATTAGTGCTCTATTTTTAGACGTTTGTATGCCAACAAAGAACTTCACCTGGGTATGCTACTGTGTCCCTCGGCCATGACCTAAAAACATAATCATCACAATTGATTCACCCTTAAAACCGGCTCTCAAACACAAGATCCATTAGTTTAATTGCACTGGGTAAGATAAATGAAGTGTAGGTATATAAAACCGTATTTGGCAGTACTTTCTAAAAGTAATTTTCTCTTCTTTGAACTGATGCTTCTTTTGAGAATTAATGATGTGTCAGTGAGAAAAATAGTAGGCGTCAGAACCTCATTGGTCGAGTGGAGTGGACTTAGAGCGCCACCACCTGGTCGATTAGTATATCGCTTCGGCGGACCGTCAGAGTTGAGTTGGAGGTTGTCCAGCGAAATCCTGTCAAAGGTATATAATGAAATAACGCATGATTTTTTAGTAATGGTGGTATTAACAGCAAATGGTTATCTAAATAAGCAATACAAAATATACCTTTTTAATAATAATTAAAATACAAATAAAACGATAAAAAGGGATACGAGGTGGACTGGATTTCTCCATCACACACCACACATACAGGTCGCCTACAGTGAGATAGCCTATTATTTTCATTGTCGTCATGGTCACATACTCACTGCGACTAGCCAGACTGGCAGAGAGAGAGACATCTAATTCCCTAAAAGCAGAGCCACAGGCAACAATGATGTCTTATATAGGCTACACTATGTGTGTGTGTTTCTCTGCTGTAGCTTGAACCTCATCTTGAATGGTTTGAGAACAGGCCATGAACCCCATCTAAAGGAAGGAGTCTGTGTTCCAAGTACAAGGTGATCTCTCTAGTACGAAGAACTATGCATTTGTGATCCTTGATCTACAGTGCCTGTCAAAAGTTTGGTAAAACCTAGTCTTTCATCGCTTTAGAGACACGTCTGTTCGTGTTTTTTATATGCAACAAAGTAAGTAATTTGATGATATGAAGATTTACTTTGACCAAAATGTACAAATATTGGTACTAAAACCTTAAATTTCATCAAACTGTCACCTTAGGCAATATTTTGAGAATGTGCTAACTCATTGTATACATGTGAGTTAAATGCCTTACAGACAGTGATTTAATTAATGTATTTAAAAACGATGAAAAGCAGTTAGTGCATGTGTCTCTCGAAAATGATAAAGTGGTGTTTCCAAAATGTTGACAGGCACTGTATATGCACTAGTTGTGCGTCGCTTTGGGTAAAACTAAAGCGTCTGCTAATATAAATGTCCATTTGTGTCTTGGACTAACGCAACAAAGATACTGTCAGTAATTTAAGCTACCCCGTAAATATGTATACATTTATTGTTAGAAACATTTTAATACATAACAGTCAATACAAAAATGTAATACAAAGATACATCGCTTCAAGAGCAGTATTGTTTATCGCTGCTGTTAATTCAAAGCAAGCTTCCAAACTGATTTTGGATAATAAACAAATGTATCTCGACAAAACTGCTTTGTGGTCATAATTCTTGAAAGAGAAGGCAAAGATTTATAAAATATACAGCCAGTTGATTGTACATATATATATAGGTGCCATCTCCTGTAGACAGAGATGGCATGCATATATATATATATATATATAAAACATTGCACATTTAAGAAACTGAAAAAAGAGCAAGTGTACACAATATACAACAAGGCACTGAGTGAGAAGTATCTAGCTCTATCTTTGGGTGGAACTTCCGCCAGCGGAGATCCAGGGAAATGTTGTGGGTTGTTGCCGTGGGATACAGAGTTGCAGTTGCATCGCAAAAACGTTGGTTGGGAAACACGTACACCGTACTGCATGTAGCACCTTCCAGAATCGTCTGTGACTCTGGCAAACAGTGATATTTGGAGAGTTTGTATTTGTTTGTTTTGTTTTAAGTACAGTACGGTATAAAGGTTTTGTATATCTTTTTTTTTTTGGGGGGGGGGGGGGAATTTGGCACTTTAGTGAACACGATATCACAGGCAAAATCCCCTTCAAACCAACACGCTCCGTAACATTCACAGACACAACTTGAAATGCTTTCGACAACCAAGTCTCATATTTACATATTTCGATAACACCAAAGATCAGTAAGCGTTCCAAAGCAAGGCATTCCCAGAGAATACATGTAAAACGAACCTCCGTTCAAATACCCAACACCTCATAGTCTCTCTATCACCCTCCTTACATTCAGTCAGCTGACACACACCCTCTGAACACTCGCAGAAACCGTCTCAGTAACATTTAAATCCGGTGCCCTTCACCTAGCGACAACAAAGCCCTTGAACGTTACCATGGCGGCATCAGAAAGATGAAGCTAGCTGGTTAGCGGTTAGAGCTGACGGGTGCTGCTTGTGTTTTTTTTGCTTGTCTGGAGCCCAGAGAGTCCAAACGCTTCCCACCAGCGGAGGAGGAGCGGCCTGGCAGGGTCACTACATCTGACCTCTCCGGCCGCGGAAGTTTAAAGGTTGTATTTGAAGGGTCAAGGGTCAGGGGTCGAGGTCTCACCAGGCGCTGCCATGGCTACTGTCCTGGCTGCTGACAGACTGAGAGTTGCTGTAGCGCTTTTTGACGATCATGCTGATGTAAGCTTTCATCAGCTTGGCGATGTCCATGACCTGGAGCCGACAGGAGAGAACCTGGGTTAGGAAACGTGTCCACTGACAGAAGTTGTAAAACCTTTCATTCACTTTCTCTGTATGGGAATTGGCATTCAACCACATTACATTTAGTCATTTAGCAGACGCTCTTATCCAGAGCGACTTACAGTAAGTACAGGGACATTCCCCCGAGGCAAGTAGGGTGAAGTGCCTTGCCCAAGGACACAAGGGAATCGGGCTAGTAATCAGAAGGTTGCTGGTTCAATTCCCAGCCGTGAAAAATTACATTGTGTCCTTGGGCAAGGCACTTCACCCTACTTGCCTCAGGGGGAATGTCCCTGTACTTACTGTAAGTCGCTCTGGATAAGAGCGTCTGCTAAATGATGAAATGTAAATGTAAATCTCAGCATAAAACTATCAAACACTTTTATGCGTGTCACCAGAGGATGTAAAACCTCCAACTCAGGACTGAACGGCCTCAGAAAGCCGCCTCGCCTGTCCAGCCGCTCAGCGCGAAACCTACCAGACTGGTCTCAAATATCAACTCCCGTCCCTCCACGGCAATCTTATAGGTGTTGGGCAGCGGGGCGCCGAAGGAGAGGATGAGCTCGTAGGGGAAGACCTCCAGCGGCCAGGGCTCTCCGCGCTTGTAGACGGAGATGGCCTCCCTGCTCACCCCCAGCCACAGCTCCACGGGGAACACCCCGTCACGAGACTGCGGCGGGAAAACAGGAGGAAGAAGCGCTCGTGAGCACGTACGCAGAACGGAGAATCACCTGATCTCTGATCTACATTCGGACCATGATGTCACATCAGGGCACGAGGACCGAGGGAACCACTCACCTCCACGTTGAAGAGCGTGGACCCGTACCCAGGCCACTCCTTGACCAGGGCCATGTACTTGACCATGGCCTGCTCCTGGGTCATGCCCTGCAGTTTCCTCCACTTCTCCAGCAGGCTGGCACGGGCCGTAGCGATCTCCTCCCTGGCCCACACCTCCAGCGTGTTCTCCTCCTCCAGCTTCTGCCGACTCATCGAGCCGCTCCTGAAGCTCCGCCTCAGCGTCCCCTCCAGGAAGCTCGACCGCTTCCTGTCCACCGTCCCGGAACGCTCTGACATGGCGGCGGCGGCTGTGGCGCCCGGGGCGAAGGTCTTCGCCGAGTTCTGGATGCGGGCTCGGAGCCTGGCCATGGGGAGCAGCTGGGACGTGTCGGGGACGGCAGCCTGGGAGTTGTAGTCCCCCAGGAGGTATTGTAGTCTCAGGGCGGCCAGGAACTGGAGAGTGTCCTCGGGGGCTGGGTACTGGCCTCTGATGACCGCCTCGTGAGCCTGGAGGAGAGGAGGCGAGAGGGGACGAGAGGAGGAGAGGGAGGAGAGAGGGGAGGAAAGGAGGAGAAGAGGGGAGGAGAGGAGGAGAGGAGGAGAGAGGGGAGGAGAGGAGGAGAGAGGGGACGAGAGGAGGAGAGAGGGGACGAGAGGAGGAGAGAGGGGAGGAGAGGAGGAGAGAGGGGACGAGAGGAGGAGAGAGGGGAGGAGAGGAGGAGAAGAGGGGAGAGAGGAGGAGAGAGGGGAGGAGAGGAGGAGAAGAGGGGAGAGAGAGGAGGAGAAAGGAGGAGGAATGGGAGAGAGAGTGAAGGAGGCGAACAGATGGATATCCATATTTCAACTGATCATAAAAACAAGAAAGATGTTAGAATAGCTGTTTGAAAGTCTTGTCATCTGTGACTAATGTACCATTTACAATATGTGAATTGGCTATCTTTCAAATGACTGAAAGAAACGAGTGGCGTCGAATGAAAAGAGTGTTAATTTGGTACCTGTTCGAACATGAAGGCAAACTCGACGCTGTCCCTGGGGACGCTGGTGGTGTCCAGGAAGCAGTAGAGCTTGAAGTAGAACTTCCATCCTGTGTTGTTCTCGTCCTGACTGGCAGACAGCCTGGAAGACACACACACACTGTTATGACGAGCGCGTCCAAACACACAAGCCTACTGAGTCACAGGCGTGCACACACACACACTTTACTGTCATTTAGATGCACCGTGACAGTTCACAGAAACGTTTCTCACCTCCACTAGCAACCACCCCCACAGCTACACACACACACACACACGCACACACAGCTACACACCACCCTCACTACATCAAGCGAAGGCGTCATCACTCTCACTCTGCGTGATCTTTCTGTATCTCACACAAACAAGTACTCACACACAGTCGCCGGCAGACTTACTTTTCAAACTTGGCCAGCACGTCGGCCACCACAGTGCGGCTCTCGATGGCCTTGTCAGTGGAGTCGTTGTGTTCAAACAGGGCGAACATGTTCCTGCTGTCCTCCATGGCCAGGCCTCTGGTCAGCTTCTCCACCACCTGGACACACACACACACACAGACACACACACAAGGAAGTACAAAGAGGTATGAGCTACTGGACAGCCAAACCAACAAGTTGCCACCCCACCCCATCCCAACCTCCACCCTAACCTCCACCCGTACTCCATCCCAATCCACCCCACCCGCCCCGCCCCTGTCCCCCTCACCTCCCCGGCGGTGGTGTGGGAGTTGATGGTGATCTTGCAGGAGCCTCCCCCGTGGCAGTGCACCGTGGTGGTCATGTCCTGGCGTGCCACCACGGCCCGGATCTCCTCCTGGGACGGCACGTACTCCCGGCACCGCGTCTTCCTCAGGGACTCCTGGGCGAAGGACGCACAGCGCTCCATCTCCGTGCCCGGGAAGAGCTCCCGGGTCCTGGGAGGGGGAGGTGAGAGGGTGGGGGTGGAGGGTGGGAGGGGTGGGGGTGGAGGGTGGGAGGGTTGGGGTGAGGGGGAGAGCGTTGGGGTGAGGGGGAGAGGGTTGGGGTGAGGGTGGGAGGGTTGGGGTGGAGGGTGTGGGTGGAGGGTGGGAGGGTTGGGGTGAGGGGGAGAGGGTTGGGGTGAGGGTAAGGGTGATGGAGATTGAATGTTAACAGGCGTACACCCCCTCAAGTCACAGAACAACTCCTCCTAAAAAAACCTCCAACCTAACTGCCCTTCCAACCTCGACAAGACCCCTCACCTCTTGAAGTGGAACTTGAGGTACTTGAGGATGCTCCTGGAGGGCAGGAAGCTGCAGCACATGCAGGTGAGGATCCTCCAGCTGCTCAGGTTCCCCTGGCCGCCGGGCTGGGGAGGCCGGGTGGTCTGCTTCACCAGCTGGCAGTACAGCTCGTCCCTCAGGGGCCTCAGCTCCAGGCCTGTCTGCAGCACGCCCTGGATGATGGGCACGGCGTCCGACACGCCCTCCAGCTGCTGCAGGGAGCCGAACACCTTCAGGGCCTCCTCCTGGAGGGTGGTGTAGCCCTTGGTCCTCACGGCTGGGGGTGGAGGCGAGAGGGGGAGAGGGTTGGGTTGTTAGTCATTGATGACTGAAATGCTACCGTGACACACGTGGATTGTTTTATATGTGCCACTGCGTAACTTTAAATTCTACTGCAGTCTAAATAAAAAAGGTTAATCCAGTAATATAATGTGTTGGTTAGGGTTGGTTAGGGTTGGTTAGGGTTGGTTGGTTCCTCACAGCAGGTGTGGATGTCTCCGTAGGGGAGGGGGAGCAGGGGGGAGTGGAGTGGGTGGTGGCTGTATCGCAGGATGGGGTTCCTCTTGTAGATCTGCTCCACCACCTCGCTGTTCAGACAGTTCTCCTGTGGACACACACACACACACACAACGCTCAACCTGGGCTCACACACTTCGCTTGGCCTAGCTTCTAACGCTATACTGGGGACGATTCTATAGTCCTGTACTGTCGTCTCGTACTAGAGTCCTGCACCAGAGTCCTGTCCTGTAGTACTGTACTAGAGTCCTGTACTCACCTTGATGTCGTGGATGAGCTGCTGTGTGGGCGTGTCAATGGGGGCCTTGGTGTCGATGACGTTCTGTACGGCGCTGGCCCACCTGGTGGCCTCCGTCAGCAGTTTGGTGTAGAGGTGGTAGGCGTGCTTACGACCATACACCGTCACGTTCCAGTAACCTGCGGGAGGGGCGGGGCATCACACGTCCAATCAGAGGTGTGTGTTTACCGTAAGTGTGTGTCATAGACGGGTTGCTAGGTGATCCTACTGTTCTCCGTGGCTGCGTTCAGAGTGTTACATGCACGGCAAAGCATGAAGAGCATGCGGTAGAATGCCACAGAGTGTGCTTAGCGTGTAGCGTGTTGCGTGTAGCATGTAGCGTTTCAGTAGCCCACTCGTAGCGTGGAGCTTCTTCTCACCCGTCTCCTTGAAGATCTTCTCGTCTGGCTGCACCACAGAGCACAGGCTGTTCAGCACCAGGGTGCCCAGCTTCAGGGCGCTGCGCTCCGAGCTCTTGTAGTAGTCAAGGGAATTGTGGGTAAGCAGGAACCAGCGCTTCTTCAGCTTCAGAGCGGCCCGGCTGCTGTTCCTCATCTCCTTGTGGAGCCAGCCTGAGAGAGACACCACAGAAGAAGAGAAAGAGACCACAGAAGAAGACAGAGTCAGTCAAACACACAACCTCACCTATCAAAGTAGTGAATTAAACTAAATGACAAAAGGAAATATTGCTGGCTAACAACTACCAACCAATAACAATCCCCCCCTCAAAAAACGGCGTCAGTGTGTGTGTGTGTGTTCCCCTGACCTCGTACGATGAACTCCTGGCCCTCGACGCGTGTGTCTCCCTTGGAGCGCTGCAGCAGGGTGATCCAGTGGTGCATCTCCTCCGGGGTGTCTGCGTTGCAGTGCAGCACCCTGTTGGCCGTGATCATCACAAAGGCGTTGGGCCTGCGGGGGGAGGGGGGGCAAGCAACGTTAACACTCAACACCTCAACCTGTGTTCATACATCTGGAGGGGGAGGCTGGTGTGTGTGGTGGCTGAGGGGTGAGGGCAGGGTGTGGAGGGTGTGTGTGTGTGTGCTTACCGCTCAGGGTTGTCTGAGGCACACACTGAATCTATCATCCCCACATCCAGGGTGCCCTGAGAGAGAGAGAGAGAGAGAGAGAGAGAGATAGAGAGAGAGAGAGAGGGTTGACCGACTTTTTTTTAGGTTTATCCGACCAATAAAATCATGACTCAGTGACTCACCACAGTGTTCATGAACATGACTCAGTGACTCACCACAGCGTTCTGGGGGTTGGCCTGCTCGTCGTGCATCTCTCTGATCTCCTGCTCTGTGGAGCCGTGCACCTGGCTCAGAACGCTGAACCACTGACTGTAGCCAATCACACAGACAGGAAGACGGTGTCAGCCAATCAGATGACCTGGTCATTGTGAACAACCACGAGTGCAACCACGAGTGCAAACACGCGTACAAAAGCACCCACACACAATCTCTGCACTACATACTGTACATTCAAACCCCTTAAACTAACCACTTATATTGACTTATATCCTACCCTCCATCTCCTACCCTCCATCTCCTATACCCTATCCTCTATCTCCTACCCCCCACCCCCTCCCTGTGTGGGTACTTGCCTGGCATCCTCAGCAGACTCTGCTATCAGGTGGTAGGTGCGCTCAGGCATCACAATGTCGATGCCGTTCTCCTTGCCTGTGTTGTCCACGATTTCTCTGCAACACAGAACACAGACTCACATGAATCCCACTGCGAACACAGAGGAGTCGATACACTGATGACCCCTACAGCTGGTCTCCTGCTTCCTAGCCCCCTGCTTCCTAGCCCCCTGTTTCCTAACCCCCTGCTTCCTAGCCTCCTGCTTCCTTACTTGGCCGTGTGCATGTCCAGCATGCCCTTCATCTTCTCCTCCCCGTCGTTCTCGAAGTACATGAGCTTGCTCTGCCGCAGGACGAACCAGCGGCGCTTCCAGTTGCGCCGCGACAGCGTGGACGAGCCTCCGCCCTTCTTGTTGAGCCAGCCCTGCTTCAGTGCTTCCTGCTTGGCCCGGAACCACAGGAAGGTCTCGTCCTTCAGGACGCACCAGCGACGCTTCCACGTGTTCATCAGCCCACCTGGAGAGAGAGAGAGAGAGAGAGAGGGGAGGGAGAGAGAGATAGAGAGGGGAGGGAGAGAGAGAGAGATAGAGAGGGGAGGGAGAGAGAGAGAGAGGGGAGGGAGAGAGAGATAGAGAGAGGGGGGGAGAGGGAGAGACAGAGGGGAGGGAGAGAGAGAGATAGAGAGAGGGGGGAGGGAGGGGAACAAGAGAGAAAGACAGAAAAGAAGGTAAGAGAGGAAGAGAGACGGAGGAAGAGAAAGAGAGGAATACAGACAAAGAAAAAGAGAGTGAAGAAGAGATGGTGAGTATGGTTGTATCTGTCCGTTCTGAATGACTGCAGTGCCATCTAGTGGTGAAGCAGTACACTGCCCTTTAGTCCTGTCGAGAGAAGCAAATCTCCCAGTAACTGCAGGAGGGCGTGACGCCTACCTTTGATGTGCAGGAAGCTGTGGAAGTAGGGCAGGGTGACACAGCTGTAGACAGAGTCACGCCGGTAGGACAGCTCGTCGTCCGTGTCAAACCTGTCAAAGTCATCCTCGCTGTCCTCGAACTGGACACACAGGAAGGGGACGGACGTTAGTGACGGTCAAGAGACCTCAGCCACCTCCAGGACTGTACATCACGTTTAGGTATATATATATATATAAAAAAAACATTCTAACAAGTGATATCATCATTATGGTCATTGAACAATTAGATACATAGAAGTCTTTGATTAAAGTGTAGTCAAGATAGTGTTGCCGCCCTGAAGTATCCAATTCTATCACCCTGACGTGGGCAGTAATACCACCCGTTAGTGTACGCTGCTGCCCCCCTGATACCCACCGAGGACTGTTGCCCCTCCGAGCTGAAGCGGTACGCCCCAGAGCTGTTGTAGGTTCCCATGGAGACGCGGTAGTCAGGTGACCACTGGCCGCTGAGAGAGTTGGAGAACGCCACGCTCCCGCTGGACACGATGGCCCCTTCGTCGTAGTCGTCCTGGTCGTAGTCCGAGTCCTCGTTCGGAGGGATGAGTTCAACCAGGTCCTCCGACTGGGCCTCGGATGAAGCCTGGGGCCGGCAGTAGGCCGAGTCCCCGCTGGAGGAGGCACTGTGGCAGGCCTGGGGCACAGGCGGGAGAGGCAGGGGCTGGTGGAAGAGAGGCAGGGGCGGTGGGATGACCCCGTCGTTGGCGTACGGGTCCTCCTCGGACGAGTCGTCGCTGGTGCGGATGCCGCTGGTGCGCTGTCCGTCCGAGTGGCCGTGTTCGCTCGGGTTGGGTGAGTCCTTGAAGCCCTCGTCGTCCGCCCCGAAGCCCTCGTCCACCTCCTCCTCCTCCCCCCTCTCCCCGCCTCCCTTCTCCTCCTCCTCCTCCTCCTCCTCCCCCCCCTCCTCGGCGACGCCCAGGGAGCTCTCGATGTTGCGCACGCACTCGTCGATCTCGTCGAAGTTGAGCGAGTCGAGGAAGTGCTGCGCCGCCTTGCAGGCCTCGTCCTCCAGCCTGCGGAGCTCCTGGTCGCGGAGCAGCTGCAGCCGGCCCAGCGAGGCCTCCGTCAGGGACAGCTCCTGCTGCTCCTTCTGCCTCTGCAGGGCCTGGATCTCCCGCTCCAGACGCAGGATCTCCTCCACCTGGGACGCCTCCTGGGGGCGGGACGACGCCTCCTCCTCCTCCTCCTCTTCCTCCTCCTTGGATGTATCGAGGGTGAAAAGGCGGGAGGGAGGAAGGGAAAGGGGGAGAGAGGGAGGGTGAAAAGGAGGGAGGGAGAGAGGGAGGGTGAAAAGGAGAGAGGGAGGAAGGGAAAGGGGGAGAGAGGGAGGGTGAAAAGGAGGGAGGGAGAGAGGGAGGAAGAGAAGGTGGTAAGCAGGAGTAAAGAGAGATGAAGGGAGAGAAAGGAGGAGGGAAGAGGGTTAGCAGAGGGGAAAAGGAAAAGGGGTTCAGGTTCAGTTTATATCAGAGCACCTGGTGACATTCACTCAGTGGTGTGTAAAATAGCTTCAGCTACCTCCAACTCGTCCAGAGCCACCGTCGACCCCTCCGATGACTCCTCCGAGCCCAGGGCCAGAGAGGCCTGCTGGGCCAGAGAGGCCTGCTGGGCCTGGGAGACCTGCTGGGCCTGGGCCAGGGCCTGGGAGGCTAGCTCTCTGGCTCTCTGCAGCTCCTCTATCCTCCTGGCCTCCTCCACCTACACGCAGCCAACAGGAAGGCGTTCGACAATCAATCCGTCAACCAATCATTGTTTGTTTTCATATAGAATAGACTATAGAACAGTTTATTGAACAAACACATTTCAAAACAACCAAGTGCCGACCGAAGTGCTGTACAGTAGAAACACCTTCACGGAGCGTGACTCACAAGGAAGAGGAACTGTCTTTTAGTGTTTTTGTAATGCTAAACTGATTAATGTAGCTATCAAACTAGCTATATTAAAATGCACAGTGATAACATTCCTACCTGTCGAGCCAGCTCTACTGCTTCCTGTTTCTGCCTCTCTCTGGAAGTCAAGAGAAACACATTCAACAACCACAAAAAACACCACAAAAACAGAGAGAAACATGTATTTGTAAAAAGGAAATCAGGAAAGACATCAAAACAAACAACATCAATTTCAACATATGAAACGCTACACCCCCCAGCTAACCTCAACGAAAACCCCCACCCCAAACCCCACCCCAACCCAACCCCACCAACAGGGAGAGAGCCCTAAACGCCGTCCCACCTCTCCAGCTCCTCCTCCGCCCTCCTCCTCTCCTCCTCCTCCTCCTCCCTCCTCCTCCTCTCCTCCAGCAGCAGGCAGAAGACCTTGCGAGCCTGCTGGCCCCTCAGACGTTTCTGGAAGGTGAGCGTCGCCCAGCGCAGCAGCAGGAACTTCCTGCGCCAGAAGAAGGCCCGGTAGTTCTTCTGAATGACCACAATGCACTGCAGTAACCTCCTGTACTGCTTCCTGTTTAGATAAATGAACTGATTAATAGAAAGTACCCGCAAGACGAGATGGATTGCACGATATAGATAGATTGCAGACAGTCTACATGCATGTTGCCTTGTGTATTACCTAGCCATGTAGCCCATGACGTGGGCCTGGATCACCATGGCAGCTTTCAGAACCTCCACCTCCCTTTGTTTCTCCAGCCTGTGCTCCAGAGGCTCCCGCATGAAGACCTGCAGGACGGAGGGAGGGAGGTGGAGAGGAAGAGGGAGGGGGAGGGAAGGGAGGGAGGGAGGAAGAGAGGGAGGGAGAGAGGGTGAAAGGGAGGGAGGGAGGGAGGAAGAGAGGGAGGGAGAGAGGGTGAAAGGGAGGGAGGGAGGGTGAAAGGGAGGGAGGGAGAAAGGGTGAAAGGGAGGGAGGTGGAGAGGAAGAGGGAGAGGGAAGGGAGGGAGGAAGAGAGGGAGGGAGAGAGGGTGAAAGGGAGGGAGTGAAAAGAACAAAAGGGAGGGAGGGTTGAAGGGAAAGAGAGAGGGAGGAAGAGAAGGAGGTAAGGATGGGTAGAGAGGAAGGGGGGAACAGAAATGAAGGGAGAGAAAGAAGGAGGGAAGAAAGTGGGTGGATAAGGGGAAAAGGAAAGGGGGATGGTTCAGAATAAACATCAGAGCACCTGGAAATATTTACACAGTGGTGTAGAAAATAGATTCAGCTAAACAAACTGAATTTGTGAGGTCTCCAGGGCCTTTCGGTAATCCAGGATGCAAAATACATATTTGCAGGATACCAAAAGCATTTCCACAAGCAGCAGTTGTTTAAACAGAAAATGCCTTAAGTAAATACGGCTCACAGTTGATCTCATGTTTACTGTGATGCGACAAATACATTAAAAAGTATATACCCTAACCCTTATTCGAATCTATGAATGAAAGAAAAAAGATGAAAATGATATACAGTACGTATCACTGTTAAAGATTCGTTCAAGATTCGTTCAAGATTCATCTCCATCGCAAAAAAACTACAATGCCCAATAAAACATGAATGTTAATCAAACCAGCCCCCCCCGTTCCTTTGTTCACACATCAGAGACTCTAATGAAGACTGTTGAATGAATGACCCCGGCGAGTCATTTAGCAGATCACATTCTGAATAGACTTATCTACCGGCACAATCTGAATAGACTCATCTACCGGCACAATCTGAATAGACTCATCTACCGGCACTTAGTACGGACGCCCGCTTTAGGACCCAAGCTGTCTTCCATTGATAGGGAAACAAGCCTCATTGTTGGGCCTGGGGGTTAAGCTGATTACAGATGAGATGATGGGGTCTCTGGCTGGCTGGGCAGTGGGGAAATGTCACTCTGTCACAGGGGTATTGATGAACAGACTGGCTTGATCCAGCTCAGTCCTAAACCAGGAGGCCCGTTCTGATAGGTGGGTGGACAACCTCCTATCCTCAATAAGAGAAGCTATAATGAGGTTTCAGTTGGTGCCTCTCATGAGGAAATGCTCTTTCTTTAGTCTGAGACCTTATTAGTAGTGTCATTAGTTGACAACACACATACTTGTGATGTGTGCGACACACAATGAGTATTCTGTACACACACACACACACACACACACACACACACACACACACACACACACACACACACACACACACACACACACACAAGTGGATCTATAACTCTAATCCTTTCCATTCATTACCATGTAAATGAGTGTGGGTAATTACAGGCTGAAACTGAGCCTGGATTTGATTGTGCCGCGCTGCTCTGCGATCAGGGACGTGAGGAGGGGGGGGGGGGGAGGGGGGGGCGTGGGGAGGGGGGGGGGGAGGCGTGGGCGACCCCTGGAGAAGGGAGGACACAGGGTGACCTCACGGTCCCCCGCAGGAAATTAAGTTGGAGGCCATAAAAGTCAGACAATGGTCCTAGCATGCTCCATGCACTGTGTGAGAGTCAAACATAAATCTCACCAGTGAGCGCTGAGAGGCGCTAACGATGCAAGCCCCCCCCCCCCCAGAGAGAGATAAACATGATAAACATGATTTCCTTCACGACAAAAACGCAGATACACACACAAAGTCTCCCAAAGAGTGGACACAAACATTAGCGTGCATATAGACGCACACATATACAGGATGTTCAGATATGGCCAGACAAGGTCACCAAGCAGATCTTGCAGACTGTATACAGTAACAGTACACACACACACACACGGCCAAGGCGATCACACACACACACACACACATGGCCAAGGCGATCACACACACACACTCCTCCACTGCTGTCACCTCCAGCTGTGCCACATGGTCACGCTGCGGACTGTGATCTGTTTGTCCATCTGTCATCTCCCATTACACACACACACACGCACGCACACACGCATCCTCACACACACACACACGCACGCACGCATCCTCACATACAGAAACACACACACATCCTCACATACACACACGCACGCATCCTCACATACAGAAACACGTGCATATGCACACATACACACATATGAACACATGTACACACACACACAAGCACAAAAGGACATTCAGAGACAAGCATTCACACGAACGCTGGCACACACACTAACAGTCCCCTCCTCTATCTAACACAGTGTGTGATAGAGGAGGGCGTGTGATAGACCGGGGCCTGCAGGGATGGAAACTCAGTGGGATAACACCAGGATGCAACGCTCTGAGAGCTGTGCTGTTCCATCAGTCAGAATCACACACACACGCATGCACACACACACGCATGCACACACATCCTACACACACACACACACACACACACAGTCCCTCAGGTGTGTTCCATCAGTTAGAATCACACACACACGCATGCACACACACACATCCTACACACATCCTACACACACACACACACAGTCCCTCAGGTGTGTTCCATCAGTTAGAATCACACACACACGCATGCACACACACACGCATCCACACACATCCTACACACACACACACACACACACAGTCCCTCAGGTGACAGTCGTATAGATGGCAGAGTCTAGGAATATATGTCTTTTTATTAGGACCTGAGGGCAAGAGAGTGGTCACAAATGCAATTGTATTACATCTCCATCGAAGCCAGCCGATGTGCAGTCATGTCACTCTGAGACCTGGAGAGATAACCTTGGTATCTCAGCCAGACCCAGGAGCAGTCACTGTTCATTTGGTGGACCGATATACGAGGATGTCATGTCAGTGTCCTGTCACTATAGTAGCTGAACTGTAAATGGTTACAAATGTAAAAATATAAATACAATAAAAGAATTTAAGAGCATAGCTTCATATAATGTTTATAGAAAGTGTTTCTGTTTTTTTTTTAAACAACCCTAACAACAGTGATCAAATGTAAACATAACTGTTGATGTGACAATCTCTCTCCTCCCCCTCCTCCCTCCACCTCTCCCCACCTCTCCCCTCCTCCACCCTGCTCCTGCTCACCTTGGTCTTGCCTAGCTGCCACTCTGAGCAGGTGCTGTCGTAGCAGCGGAGCAGCTGTGTGCAGCGCCCCCTGGGGTCCTCCTCCTGCACCTCCACGCTCCTCATCAGCACCTGGTACCTGGGGGGGCGGGGCAGGGGGGGCAAGGGGGCGGGGTTAACATACCACACTAACAAAGCAAATGTTGTGGGTTCTGTTGTGAGTTGTGTTGTGGTTGTGTTGTGGTGGTGTTGTGGTTCACCTGGTGCAGAAGTCCTGGATGGGTCTCCGTACGGGGAATCCTGAGCGTCGTATCTTCACAGTCTCCAACATCCCGGAGTATCTCAGCTGGTTCAGCACCACCGTCGGATCAAACTGCTCAGGCATCTGCCCACAGCAAACACAGGTGTGGGGTTAGGAAACTGGGGGACGGACGCCATTTTGGTTCGGACGGGCTTTCATTTACATTTAGCAGACGCTCTTCTGATTACTAGCCCGATTCCCTAACCGCTCAGCCACCTGACTCCCAGCCCCCCCCCCCCCCCCAGTATCTATCTTCTCATTGGGGATCTGTCCAACTTGACTTTGACCCCAAATGTCCACCCAGGGGACCCTACGCAGAGAAGCAACAGGAAGGAGAAGGCCAAGAGGATCTCTTACTACTTAAAGAACCCCATTCAAACCCCAGACCCATTGACCGAGGCTGCTCCTCACCCCTAACCCCGGCAGGAGAAGAGGCCCCCGAATAAGAGACGGCATTGATACCCCCCAAGTAATGCCTCTTTTATTGAAAGGGCATCTCTCCTGATAGCCCATTGATAGCCCTGGTTCACTGGAGAGATGAAGTGAAGTGATTCACTGGTGGTCGGAGGCCGGGGCTGAATGGTGGCCTTTAATGTCCCCTCTGCCACATGAGGTCTCATAAGCATACCGGTCATTAGCATGATGATCTGGGGACTGAGTGTCAGTCGCTAAGCCATTTCTGTGACAGGAATATGCCCTCTGCCCCTCTCCTCCTCTCCCCCTCTCCTCCTCTCCCCCCCCCCTCTCTCTCTCTCTTATTTATCTCCTTTTAGTCCAAAGGCCTGCCTGATTTTGGCCTGCCTTATTTTGAATTATGAATAACTACATTCCTCCCTTTATCTCTCATCTCTCTGTCTTTCCCCCTCTTTCTGTTTCTTTATTGCTCTCCTTTCTCTCTCTCTCCCTGCCTGTCTCTTTATCTCTCTCTTCATTCTTTTCTTCTCTCTCATTCTCTGCTCTTCTCCTTCTAATTCTCTTGTAGATTTATAGTGGTTGTCACAGACGAAACCCTGTCTGCTTCCTTGGGCTTCTCTCCCCCCCTCCCTCCCTCTCCTGTCATCTCCCTCTCTCTCTCTCTCCTCTCCTTCCACTCCCCCCCTCCCTCCCTCTCCTCCTCTCCCTCTCCCCCCCTCCCTCCCTCTCTCTCTCCTCTCCTTCCACTCCCCCCCTCCCTCCCTCTCCTGTCATCTCCCTCCCTCTCTCTCTCCCTCCTCTCCTTCCACTCCCCCCCTCCCTCCCTCTTCTGTCATCTCCCTCCCTCTCTCTCTCTCTCTCTCTCATCCACAATTTGACATTTAAGAAACTGCTTGGTGGCCAAAGAGCTGGTTTTGTCTGTGCATCAGATATGTCTGCTGGTAGATGTGACGTGAGGTGAGACAGGCTGGTAGATGTGACGTGAGGTGAGACAGGCTGGTAGATGTGACGTGAGGTGAGACAGGCTGGTAGATGTGACGTGAGGTGAGACAGGCTGGTAGATGTGACGTGAGGTGAGACAGGCTGGTAGATGTGACGTGAGGTGAGACAGGCTGGTAGATGTGACGTGAGGTGAGACAGGCTGGTAGATGTGACGTGAGGTGAGACAGGCTGGTAGATGTGACGTGAGGTGAGACAGGCTGGTAGATGTGAGGTGAGGTGAGACAGGGAGGGGAGTCCGCTAACAGCCACTCCCTTCTGTTTTCAGCTTGAGAACAAAAACGCACAACTGGAGTTCCAGGACTGTCATCTCTCCCTTTCTGTCTCACGGCGACGTTGTTTCTACATAGATCTTCTCAATCAGGCAACTCAAAAATGCATATATACACAGAAACCCTTAGCCACACAGAACGGGCAGTTAGGAACATATAGTATTGATAGACGCAAGGGTGATCTAAAAAATGCTCGTCACAATAGCCCGAGGGAACCCCTGTGTGTCTTTCCCACCCTAAGTCTGAACTAAAGGTCAGAGGTCAGCCCTTTCAGACAGACAAAAGGGGGTGTCGATGGTGGGTGTGATGGGGGCGGGGAACCAAGAACGAAAAGTCAAACATAGGAAAAGGCAACCTTATTCAAGGTGTCCATCATTCCTAGCAAAGAGGAAACATTCTCACAGGGGTGGAGGGAGAAATGGAAACAGGGTAGGATGTGTTTTGGAGGGCATGGATAGGTCTGGTGTGTCCATGTCTCAGTTGATGGATGATGATGTGTTTTGAGTGCTCGGGAAATGGAAATGTAACTTTTAATAAATAGGTTCTTACGCACCACTGGGCAATCACTTGGACAATGCTGGATGGATTTGTAAAATAAATTGAAAAACTGTTTTGGAACCCGCGTTTAAATAAATAAATTGAAAATCTAAAATACATTTGAGTATTCAAGGGGATACATTGTGAAACGGACACAACAGTAATAATCACAGCGGGATTCAAAGCCACAGCAAATCAATAAATCAATATAACATCAGTAGGAGGACAGTGTTGTAATAATATTTCCTTCTGATGGTGAGTGAGATTGGTCTCACATATATACACAAATATATCAATAGTAATTTAAAAAAAATCCCTCTCCAGGCAATTCCTAGGCACGCCATGTACACTGCACTGATATCCTTGCGTTCATTTGGTTTGAAATTTAATTTAGTTAAAACAATATAATCAGGTGTTGTTTTGAGTGACAGATCAATTATCAGCACCACAAAACACTAAATAGAAGAAGAAACACCCAGAAATCAGAAACACTCCTACCACCCTTCTAATCTGTCTCCACCGTAGCTAACACGCTGTGAAACCACAAAACTATCTACTCCTAAACCTGACAATACATGTATGCATTTTAGCAGACATTTACATTTATGCATTTAGCAGACACTTTTATCCAAAGCGACTTCCAAGAGAGAGCTTTACATCTTTACAATACATCTGGAGTAAAAGGAAAGGAAAAGCAGACAGGAAATTCAAACGACAAACTGTCTCCGTATCCATAGCGATAACAAGAAGCCACGTGCTTCTGTCTCTCATAATCACCTTCCACAAACGGCATCCGGCCATTCCAAAACACAGTCCCTAAAGTAGCAAACAAATGCACCGAGCAACAAGCACACAGCGCACTTAGCCTCCAGCTAACACTTCCCCATTCAAAAACGCATTCGATCTTACCATGCAAAGTAGCGTAGCTTCTCATTGTGTCAAACAGAGCCAAGCTCTCTGGGTCCAGTCGGAAATTAAGTAAATGACAGAGAAGTTCCTTGGTTTGTTTTCCCGGTCTCTCTCTCTCTCTCTCTCTCTCTCTCTCTCTCTCTCTCTCTCTCTCTCTCTCTCTCTCTCTCTCTCTCTCTCTCTCTCTCTCTCCCTCTCTCTCCCTCTCTCTCCCTCTCTCTCTCTCTCTCTCTCTCTCTCTCTCAGTCTCCCTCACACACACACACACACACACACACACTACGCAAGAACACACAGCCTGAACAAAGCCCTTTCCTAGCTCCTCTCCCATTTATGTATGGAGAGGGGGGGGTGGGGGGAGTTACCATGGTGATGCGTCTCATGCTGGGGCTAATTTGTGCAGGCCACTTGTAGGGCCCTAATGCAGAGGGGAGGGTGTGTGTGTGTGCGGTGTGTATTTAGCATGTGTGTGTTAGGATGAGGCAAATATACAAAGTGTGTATGTCTGTATGAAAGAGAAGGTGTTGCTGGCTTGAACACAAACACGTGCCCTCTGCATCTGTGCGTGCTTGTGTGTGTGTGTGCGTGCCCGTGTGTGTGTGTGTGTGTGTGTGTGTGCGTGCCCGTGTGTGTGTGTGTGTGGAGCGCTGAACTACACTTGGACAAAGGGAGGGTGCAGAGGGACAGCTCTGGGGACCAGAACAGCAGACATCCAGGGGGAAGCTGTTTACTTTCAAACGTGAGGTGACACGGGGTTCAGCTCTGATAACTGCCACTGAGGCTGGAACAGGAGACAGAACAGAAAATGGAACTGAAACAGAATAGGAGAACAAGAACTAAAACAAGAGATAGAACCGCATAGATAACTTGAAATAGAACCAGAGGTAGAACCAGAGGTAGAACAAGAGACAGAGCAGGAGACAGAACAGGAGGTAGAACAGGAGACAGAACAGGAGACAGAACAGGAGACAGAACAGGAGACAGAACAGGAGACAGAACCGGAGACAGAACAGGAGACAGAACAGGAGACAGAACAGGAGACAGAACAGGAGACAGGTCCCTGTAACACCAAGGTCACAACAGCACTGGGTCTCTTTTGATCAAGTTGTATTACTGACAAACACACACGTGTGTGAACGCACACACACACACCATATTGCACACTGCGGGGGGATACGGTTGTCGTGGAAACCGGCGAAGCAATTGATGGGCATGGATGATGGGTGTGACAGCTTTTATGAGACAGAGAGAGGCAGTGTGTACGAGCGTCTGTGTGAAAGAAAGAGCGTGTGTGTGTGTGTGTGACAGTGTGTCTACGTCTGTCTTGCAGACACAAAGACAACGATGCTCATTCTGATGTCATGTGTGTGTGTGGGTGTGTGTGTGTGAGAAGGTGGAGCATCTGTGTCTGTGTGTGTGAAGGTGGAGTGTCTGTGTGTGTGTGTGTGTAGGGTTTACGCATGTGTGCGTGTGTCGTTTTAAGAGAATCCACGCCAGTGTGTTTCCCGAGGCATCGAACCCTAACCCTCTTCACAGCCCCTCACCTCCCGTCTCACTCACACACTCTCCCCTCCACAGATGCCTCTCCAACAGGCACCTCCCTGGAGCCTCTGGGGGCTCCAGGGAGGTGCCTGTTGGGCTCCAGCCGTCTCCTGTCCCCCTGGGGAAGGAAGGCTCCACGCACATCCCCTCCACACTACAGTTCACATGAGTCAAGCCCCCCCCCCCCTCCCCGCTTCACTAAATTAAAGCCCATTCAGGAGTCATCTCCCCCCCCCCCCCCTCTACTTAGGCATCGATCAGATGAGCCGTCCAGACAGACGGAGATGTTTCGCCTCATAAAAACACGCCCAGCTGTCCCCCCCCCCCCCCCCCCCCTCTACGACAAGACCCACCGACCCAGACCCCGGGGGGGCAGTGTGTGTGTGTGCGGTAGTGTGTGTGTGGGTAAAGAGGTTATAAAGTGTGATGGGGTGTGTGTGTGGTGTAGTGTGTGTGGTGAAGTGTGTGTGTGTGTGGTGTGTGTGTGGTAGTGTGTGTGTGTGGTGTAGTGTGTGTGGTGTAGTGTGTGTGTGTGTGGTGTGTGTGTGGTAGTGTGTGTGTGTGGTGTAGTGTGTGTGTGTGTGTGTGTGTATGGGAGGGTACAGCGTGTAGGGGTGGTAACGGGGACAGAGAGAGGGGGGCGAGAGATCATTGTTTTGTGTGGGGGGCACGTGTCCATCCAAGACACGAGTCTCTCACAATAGACGAGGTTAAACAGTCACCACCTGCAGCCTGGGGAAGCCTGGTGTGAGCTCTCTCACACACACACACACTCACACACACACACACACACACACTCACAGACACACACACTCACAGACACAAACAAAATAAATACACATCTCACACACAGACACACGTATCACAATGAGATATCCTCTCTCTCACTCTCTTTCACACACACACACACAGACACACGCGCGCACCCTCTCTCAAACAGAGCACACACCACAGCATACGAGACAGTGTTCGTCTGTGCCCGGGGCTACGGAAGCGGAACCTTCCCAACGCTCCGAGGCCTCACAGAGACCAGACACGCGCCTGAGCTGGGTTCAAACCCCTGAGCTGGGTTCAAACCCCTGAGCTGGGTTCAAACCCCTGAGCTGGGTTCAAACCCCTGAGCTGGGTTCAAACCCCGGCCCTGTGAGCCAGCAGGACACCCCATGTTTGTCATTTTCGAAGTTAAATTCGATTCTTTTTTTCTTCAAGTTTTTACATATTTGTGTGTCAATTTGACTGTGATCTGACTCTGACTCATTGAGGTAGACACTCTATGGATGAGGGGGTGAGCTAAGTATAGTTCTGTCAATACATCACTCAATACTAGCCAGAGGACTTGACCCTGTCTGTGGTTAACCAACCATGCTGTGATGAAGAGGATTAAAGTTACAGAGCAATGCCCGTATCTACCAGAAGACACAATTGGTGGTTTTGATTGACTCATTCCACAATTGGTGGAACAAATCAATTTACAATCACACATGAAAATATATGTACTGTATTGGGGGGCACACACACACACACTGTCCTTGTCACTGGTAAGCAGACACACTTGCAACCTGTTTCTTTAGACAGAAAACTATATCTACAGCGTCTATGCATCCACTACAAGCTCACAGCACCTCATAAATGAGATGTTTATCATCTGTCTGTTCAGCAGTTGGAACCTTTCCAGTGTTCTGACTGACCCCCACCACCTCACCCCCCCTCACCCACCCTCACCCCCCCTGATCCCCCCTCTCTCCCCCCTGCTCCCCAACCTCCCACAATCCCCTTCACATCAGCCTGTTGCATGGCAACCAGGGATCAGAGGGTAGCAAAATGCTAGCCTCTTTCTCGTTCCTGTCCTACATGTGTGTGTGTGAGAGTGTGTGTAGGCGTGTGTGTGTGAGAGTGTGTGTATGTGTGTATGTGAGAGAGAGAGAGAGTGTGTGTGTGGTAAGTGAGGGAGGGTGTGTGTATGTGTGAGAGAGAGAGAGAGAGAGAGAGAGAGAGAGAGAGAGAGAGAGAGAGAGAGAGAGAGAGAGAGAGAGAGATAGAGTGTGTGTGTGTGGTAAGTGAGGGAGGGTGTGTGTATGTGTGTATGTGTGTGAGAGAGAGAGAGAGAGATATAGAGTGTGTGTGTGTGGTAAGAGAGGGAGGGTGTTTGGCTTCTCACTGCACAGTGGGATCATCCTCTCTGGGATCCAGGAATCCTCATCTGTTTATCCACTTGAGGTCTCAACCTTTTTACATTATACAACGGCTGCCGTTTATTGGCAAGATATAATAGTAATGTGTGTGTGTGTGTGTGTGTGTGTGTGAATGAGTGTGTGTGAGTGTGTGTGAGTGTGAGTGAAACCCTTACCTTGTGAGTGTTGGGCTTGATGCATCTCACGAAAAAGGGGTTTGAAGTGCTGAGTGTAGCCATGAGAGAGTGCAGAGAGTTCTAGAAAAGAAAAAAAAAAGACAACCATGAACATACAGTTACACATTGAGAGTACCTTATGTATACACACTACTTTTTATTCCAGAATATTCCTCCATATCTGAGGAGACCGAGTCCTCACCTTGAACTGAGAGCTGACGGTGGGTTTCTTGTGCTTGGAGCTGGATTTGAGAGTGTCCTGGTTGTTGCGACTGGACACGTGCTCAAACAGGTCGTACACGAAGTCCAGCCTGCCACCACGCAAAGGAGACGAGGGGAGAAGGACGCAAGGTGGGGAGGGGACGAGGGGATAAGGGGATAAGGGGAGAAGAGGAGAGGAGGAGAAGAGGAAAGAAAACAGGTGAAATATCCTCACTGATATAAACAGAACTGATGTTTTGCTCGCAGTGTTGGCACAGGAGAATTTACATAGAAAAAAACCCCTGTTGATGCATCGATTTGTCACGGTTATCGCTCCTGACAAGGTGCAGTTGAGAAAGAAAACAAACCAAAATGGTTGTGAATCCCAAAAAAACCAGGACTATATTAAAAAAGTGTGTGTGTGCGCTTGAACGGTGTGGTGCCCTCCCCCCCCCCCCTCACCTGCTCTCTCTCAGCAGGTTGAGGACATCGTCCCTGAAGGTGTCCCTGTTCTTCTCCAGCATCCCTCTCACGTCGTACACCACCTACACACGGCCACAGGGGGGCGCCGGAGAGACAGCAGACTGATGAGAGCACTGTGTGAGTACCGAGGACACCCTGTCTCCTCATGGGCGGATGCTTTCATTCACTTGGGGGTTGATGCATCGCATTCGAAAATACAGTTAGTACCAGGTTATTTATGAACCGGTTTTTGGAATACATTAAAAGGCTGGCAGCCTTTATAAACACTGTGCGATACCTATTCAGCCTTTATAAACACTGTAGGATCATACTTTTTCAGCCTTTATAAACACTGTGGGATGATACCTATTCAGTTTGAGGGCCTTACCTCTCCTGCATAGTGTCTTACTCCAAAGTAGTGGACAGCAACTCTGGGCTTCACGTAAAAGGAGTTTTTCTGACAGGTAGAAAACACACATTCTCACTGTTATTCTGACGTTTCCCTTTGCATCCAATCAATAAAAAAGAGCTTTGTTTTTACATGAATGGATTTTATTCCTTCGCAAAAAGAGGACTGGAGTTAATTTAGCCAAAATATCAAACACAGAGTCAAACCAGATGTTAAGAGCATTAAAGGTGCAGACATTGTCTGGCCTCAGCAAATACCATCTTTTAATGTGAACGCTATGAAAAGCAAAAAGTTAATTGGTTCCTGATTTTGCTAGCGAAATAGCCTGAATTAACAAAGGGAACCCACAGAAAAGGGAAAAGGTGAAACGAAACAGCATCTCTTACTCTTGGAAGCATTAATTTAGAATAAAAATCTGCCCAACACCCAGACCATGTAAGGGTTTCTAGATCAATTCTTGTTTGACTAAATATTCTAGTCAAGTGCTACTTCTGTGTTTCATCTGTAAAACATGTCTGAAGACAAGACTGACGACGGCAGCATAGCAGCACAGTAAAAGCAACGTCGACCCACAATCCTGCCGACACGCACATCCTCTCACATCAGCCAAGTACATTTAAAAAGATCATAAAAAACCCCACCAGACTATTACTTTTCATAACATTTCACTTTGTGTTTTACAACCTTTGTAATAGAAGACCTAGCCCCGCATGCTGCTGCATGCGAGCTGACTTACAGAGTGCTGGCAGTGGAGCTTCTCCAGGAGCGTGTCATCGGTGGCTTTGGGGAAGTGGCTCTCCTCGTTGACCAGGGCCAGGAGTCCTAGTTTCTGCAAGCAGGACGACAAACACCAGGATTTCAATTTCACTTCTTCGATTTTTCATTTGACATCTTTCAGGTTCACTTGGTTAAGATTTCATCCTCATGCTTTTCATGATGTTTCGTCCTGAGGTTGACAATTGTAAACACTCGGGAAGTTACTCACTGGTGTCATCATGACTTACCTTCTCAATAAGGTCCAGACATTCACCGTTGTCCATCCAGTTGATATCTTCCCATACCAACCCTTCCCTATAAGAGCAAACCCAGGCAACACACAGGTCATCAATACCTTCATGAATCAATACACTAGGAGTTGTGTGAACGATATCTATGCGACGTACTTGTTGTATTCGAGTTGCTCCAACGAAAAGATGTGCTTGTTGAAGTATTCCTGAAGTTTCTCGTTTGCATAGTTGATGTTGAACTGCTCGAAGCGGTTGACCTGTTGGACAGATTCCACAATTTTTGAGACTGGGGTATCAATACAGAATCAACCCTACATACGTTCAATTCACCCAATCCATGGGATGCATAGATTACATGTATTGATGAATTGATTACTGATTCCAAAATCCTGGTGAAGGAATTTGGAATTCCCAGCTACACATTCTCACACGCAACAATAGCATTTGGAATGTTTGGAACACCTGCCTCAAAATTCTCAAATCCGAAGATGTCGAGGATGCAGATGGACTTGAAGTCCTCCTTGCCCCGGATGCGGTTGTTGAGTTTGCGTATGATCCAGGTGAAACACTGAGAGTAAAGTGCCATGGCCATGGAGTCCCTGGAATCCACCGCCTGGCGCACAGGAAATGACATCAAAGAGAGACCTGATTAGCCCCAGCTAGCTATGCTCCGAGCTTCCAAACTAAGTCAGCAACATTCCGACACACGATCCAAGTCAGGCAGAAGGAAACGGAGGAGGTCAGGGTCTCGGGCCGAATCGAGCTGGCGTTCAGAACCTT
This sequence comes from Thaleichthys pacificus, assembly GCA_023658055.1. NCBI lineage: Eukaryota > Metazoa > Chordata > Actinopteri > Osmeriformes > Osmeridae > Thaleichthys > Thaleichthys pacificus. Next base: position 2,802,502 of record CM042854.1, read on the forward strand.
GTTGCTCACGACAACAAGCGGCGATAACAGGAAAGGGAACAAAGAATGTTTTGTTTATTTTCCTTTGTTTCTGTTTTTCTTTGTGTCGCGCTCAGGGTCCACTCCAGAGGGCTGATGCTATCAGACCTAACCTGTGTGTGAAGCCAGTTTCTGATCGTGTTCGCTGTCTCTTTCATTGTTACCACATAAGTGTTCCCGCTTCTGTGTCTGAAACGCCAGGCACCCCACACCCTCCTCCAAACAGGAATGATAATCAGCTTTTGCCGTTCTAACCTATCCAAGACTCAGCTACACCACAAGCCCTAACCATGGCGAGTGGTTTAAACAGTGTTGACCCGGGGGGTCGTGACCCTGCCTGGCTGGTTACCTGCTCCACGGTGAGGGGCGTGCAGATCTCCTCTCCCCTGAGGATCATGGAGCGGTGGGTCAGGACCTCCGCCAGCTGTTCAGGGTTCAGCCCCAGGAGGTCCGACGTCCTGCTCAGAGCTGTGGACGTAAACACACCCGTAATCAACACTGGGCCCACCTCAGTTCAGTCTGAGGGTAGCCTGCAAACTCTTCTTATGGATGAAATAAAAATGATCTTGGGGGGAGGGGGGGGAGTATGCATGCATGAACGTAGAAATCGATATATTCCATGATACAAATGAACACACGTCAAACACTACTTTCAAATACACCGACGGTGCTAATTCTTTATCCAAGCAGAACTGTCAAGGCCCACATCAGGTGGAGTGGTTCCATGTCTGAAAACATGATGTTCGTTTCCTCCTACAGTGCCCCTGACCTTGCCCCCTAGCCAATTATAGTGGCGCAGCCTCACAGGAACGGTGCCCTTTGACCCCTGCTGAATGGATTCCACTGGAATGTTCACTGTGGTGATAACAGCGACCTCAAGCCGGAAGAGTTCTCAGGCGGCCAAACGCTGCCAACGACCTCACACCAGCTACACACCACACAACCACATACACACCAGCCCCCCTCTACACACACGCACACAACCACATACACACCAGCCCCCCTCTACACACACGCACACAACCACATACACACCAGACCCCCTTTACACACCAGCCCCCCTCTACACACACACACAACCACATACACACACATGCACCCACTCACACACTAACACACAAACAAACAAACAGTAATAACATCCAGAGGGGAGACGGGCGCTGCCTCCCCCTCCCCCCCCTCCCCCTCCCCCCTCCCCCCAGTGACTTCCTGTAGCCCTGTCCCAGGGGGTTTCAGGACAGAGAGTGTCCTTGGCTGGCGTGTACAGTCGATATGTCCACTGACAGACCCAAGGTTGAAGCTAACTCAACACAGACGTGTTCGTCTAGAGATCTGGCAGCCGGTGTGGAGCCCGGGGCAAGGGAGATCACGACTCGTGTGCAAAGCTTTACAAAGTCGACACAAAATCTCGTTGCTGTTGCAAAAGTCACTGCTGTTGCAAAAGTCTGTTGCAAAAGTCACTTTCCACTTGGTATATCCCCCGACAGGGGGATATACCAAGTGTGAGAGACGTGATTCTGCCTGGAGTGATGCTTGTTTGTGCTTTCAAAGCAGAGCCTGGAGGGGTGGATGGAAGAGAGGGTGGAGAGAGAGAGAGAGGGAGGATCGAAGAGAGGACAGAGAGAGAGAGAGGAAGGAGAGAGAGTGGGGGAGAAACAAAGGATAGAGAGAGGGGGAGGTAGGGAGGACAGAAAGAGGGGGAGAACTAACCTGATTTGGAATAGACCTGCGCTCCTCCTGCAGTCATGAACTCAATGTTCCCTGCGTGAAGGATCCCTGCCAGCAGACGCATGATCTCACGGATGTTCTCCTCAGAGAACTGCATCGTCCGCATGGCACTCTGGGAAGGGAGAGAGGGACATCGAAACGAGATTAATAATGCTACATGAATCGTATTAAACCATAACACTCCAAGGAAACTGTCTGCGTTGTTGATAATTTAGATGATGGAGCGTGAGACAGATTTCCCTCCTGTATCTACAGCCAGCTGTGCCCTCTTTGGCTTTAACGGTGTCATCTACAGTCAATTTATACTGACTCAGATTAGTTGTAATTATCTTAACCCTGGTCGAATCAAGCCAAATCCAGAGGTCAGACCATGGTAAGTGGAACCTGCTGATTTGCTGACTTGACGTCAGGTGTCCTGACATGAGGTGTTTCCACACCCCAAAATCTAGTACTTATAATTGGTCCTCAAATCCAGAAACGGAACAGGAAGTAGTTGAGTCTGCTCACCAGTACATCCTGAAAAGCGCTCCTTGTCGTTGATTGTCTTGTCCTGCTACACATCCAGGACTGTTTCAGGTAGTAGTAGCTGTCAGGATGAGACAAGTTGAAGGCCTCTGAGGGGGAAAAAAGAACAGCAGACATCTTGTTAAAGTGAAAAAACTAGATACTAGAGATATTTACTGTGAAGTTAAAGCATTAGTTTTTTCTTGAAGTCTTTAAATTACATTTAATTTTTACATTTAGTCATTTAGCAGACGCTCTTATCCAGAGCGACTTACAGTAAGTACAGGTACATTCCCCCTGAGGCAAGTAGGGTGAAGTGCCTTGCTCAAGGACACAACGTCATTTGGCACTGCCGGGAATCAAACCAGTAACCTTCAGATTACGAGTCCGACTCCCTCACCGCTCAGCCACCTGAGTCACTCTAGTTTTCATCCTACATTAGTCTCCCCCCCCCCCCCCGCTGTTCAGTTTTGGTTTGCTCCAATGTCACAGTGTCCCTCACCCCTCTGTTCTGCAGTGGTCCCGGCCAGCAGAGCATAGAAGATGTGGTAGTTCCTCTCCCCTGGGTTCTGTCTGACAACACGGTTCTGCCAGAGAGAGGACATAACGGTCAACACACACCTGCTGAGAATTACACACACACACACACCTGCTGAAATTACACACACACACACTACACACACCTGCTGAGAATTACACACACACACACCACACACACCTGCTGAAAATTACACACACACACACACACACACCTGCTGAGAATTACACACACACACACACACACCTGCTGAGAATTACACACACACACACACACCTGCTGAGAATTACACACCCACACACACACCCACACACCTGCTGAGAATTACACACACACACACAGAAACACACACACAGAAACACACACACAGAAACACACACACAGAAACACACACACAGAAACACACACAAAGACAAAGACAAGAAATTACCTTCTCTAGGAGGTCTTTGTGCAGAAAGGTGACAGTTAAGGCCAACAATAGAGTCAGATAAGTACATGCTAAATGATGTGAGGAAGAAAGGAAGATGGAGGGAGAGAGAGGACATCCTTATCCTTCACTACTAAGCCAAGTCCAAACCTGCTACACTAATAATAAAACAATAATATTTACTTCGATGCTTCTACAACACAGGCTCTATTCATCTTCTTCCAGAACTGTGTTCTGTATGAACAAATCCCAGATAAAAGCAATAAACCATGATACAAAGCCCTCTTATCCAGTCAATCAGCCAACAGCACGACTACAAACGCTTGGCAGCCGTTTGAAGCACTTCCTGTATCCTGTGAAGCACTTCCTGTTTCCTGTATAGGAACCTGACCAGGAAGTTCCCAGGAAGACTCGTTCTGTCAGCACCATGGGCAGAAGCTTTCGGCAAAAGGATACAATCCACGATTCTGCCACCCTGGATGTTTCCTTTCTGACAGAAGTGCAGCTGGACAAACTTCCCGAAGCGACTTGAGTTGTTATTGTAGACGGTCTTGGCGTTACCAAAGGCCTCCATGATCGGGCTGGGGAGGGGGGGGGGGGGGGGGGGGGGGGAGGGAGGAGAGGAGGGGGGGGGGAGAGAGGGTCAGGGGAGAGAGGGGGAGGGGGGGAGAGAGAGAGGGGGGAGGGAGAAGAGGGGGGGGAGAGAGAGAAGGGGGGGTCTAGGGGAGAGAGGAGGGGAGGGGGTAGAGAGGGGGAGAGAGAGGAGGGGGTTAGGGAGGGAGGGGAGAGAAGGGGGGAGGGGGGGGGGGTGGAGGGGTAGGGGAGAGAGGGGGGGGGAGAGAGAGGGTCGGGAGACGAGAGGGGGAGGGGGGGAGAGAGAAGGGGAGGGGGTCAGGGGAGAGAAGGGGGGAGGGGGGGAGAGAGAGAGGGGGTTAGGGGAGAGAAGGGGGAGGGAGGGGGGAAGAGGGGGGGTTGGTGGGTATGATTATATAAAAAGAAGAGAACCAGTCGGTCCTTCAAAATTACAAAACTGTACCATGCACATAACGTGATATGAGGTTCAACTTGCATCCAATTCCGGCTTTTACGTGTGGGTTTGCGTACATGTGTGTGTAGCTGTGGTGTGTGTAGCTGGGTGTGTTGTGTAGCTGTGTAGCTGTGTGTTGTGTGTACGCACGTATGCTCCTACGTGTGTGTGTGCGTGTGTTGTGCACTGTGTGAGGTACCTGCTCTCCCAGAAGGGCCTCCTCCACGTGGGACGTCCTGTCCCGGGACGACAGCTCCAGGGAGTGCTGGCTCATGGCCGACAGGAACTTGAGGATGAGCTTGGTGCTCTCCGTTTTCCCTGCTCCGCTCTCTCCGCTAGGAACACCCGGGCGGGAGACAGGGGTCAGAGGTCATCGGGACACACACGGTTTACATCTCGAAACGAGGGTTTGTTAGTAAATATTACACTTGTGTCACACCCCAAATACAGGCCAAAGGGGAACAGCCTGTGAGTGAATTGCTTCTGACTGATTGGACTTGGCATGTGCCCAAGGTAAAATATCCCGCCCATCCTGTGTGAGGATCGGCAATAGCTTTGTCAACCACTAGGGGGTGTATTGGTCGCTGCAAAACCCTGGTTGTTAAACTGGAATACTGTATGAGTACCTCTCTCTCTCTCTCTTCCCCTCTGTCTCTCTCTTCCCCCTCTCTCTCTCTCTCTCTCTCTCTTCCCCTCTCTCTCTCTCTCTCTCTCTCTCTCTCTCTCTCTCTCTTCCCCTCTCTCTCTCTCTTCCCCCTCTCTCTCTCTTCCCCTCTCTCTCTCTCTTGACACACATGGACCAGTCCAATATCTCACATTTTGAATACTCACACAATATACTACACAGAGGACTGTTACACATTCAAAACACCCTTTTATCTTCTCGCATGGTTTCATCTAATCATTTCAGTCATAAACTAAAAGGAAAACAACTGTAATATTATATAAATGTTTTATAAGATCAACCTTTCCTTTTTACAACATTGGGGATACCTGCTACATTACCACGAACAGAGAGCTGGTTTTACCTGGAAACTTCATGTCAGGTAGCCTTGATCTTCCCTTTGCTAAACCACAGATTGTGGATGAACAATGTTTCCCTCTTTCAGCATAGATGAACATTGGCACAACAATCATGTCATCGTGTACAATAGCACTGTGAAGGAGTTCAATTGCATGTGATCTGCACAAATCTGCACCGCATTAAACGTAGGCTAAGAATTTTCAAGAGTTAACAAGTCGAACTGCCTTCGAAGCCAGACACCACAGACAAGACAAAGGCTAATTTGAAAGACGAGGCAGAATTTCTGATGACTCATGACCCCTGCAACCCCATTCGAGCCACTCCAACACCCTCCTTTGTGTTTAATGAGAACCTGGCAACCCAGAGACACTATGGGTTGCCAGGTTAATAATCAACATGGGGAACTTCCCTTCCCTACAATATTGACACCCTTTCATGCAGAGGCATACACTGAACCATCAAAACCACTGAAATCTACAGCTGCACTCTCTCCACAAAAACCCCTCCTGGGCAAGACACTCCTGACTACCAGTGTCTGAACAAAAGAGAGCTTCAGGAAGATTAAGCTCTCCATAAACTGAACCTGGCAACACACAGACAAAAAGAAGCCTCAACATCAGTTTAAATGGTGTCAGATGATGTCACAGACAAATAAAGAACCTTGACACCCGCAGCCAGCGAACTCTGGCAGCCTCCAGGAGAGTTAAGAGTGAACTTGTTGGTCCCGGGAGTTCACCAGATAAGTTTGTGTACCATGTAGGCTGAAGCCTTACTGCAGCCGCCTGGGTTCGAAACCACCCTGGGCCCTTTTCTTCAAGTCTTCCCCACAACAACCCCACAAAACTAGTTCCTCAGATTCAGACCCAACGTTACAGGGAACACGCCAGAACCCCACACAGGAAGTGACCTCGCTGGTGACATCGGGGCAAGGGCCGTAACCGCCGGCAACAGCCTCTTTCTGCCGGCCTCCTCCCAGAAGCCCCTGGGGCAGTGTCGGGGTCAACGGAGAGACGCAGAGTTCAAGAAGAAGCATACAAAAGACAACTGGGGGTTTGAGAGACACCGATCCAGACTGAGATCGAGCTGATTTAATGACTATAAATACGTAGCATGTGAGTGAGGTCTGAAATGTCTCCCAGCACAGAGTTGAAAGAAGGCATATCACCACATGAAGCCATGAGGCTGTTTTGAAGCGGACATGAGAAGTGCCCAGGGGCAAAGTAACATCTGTTTGTGTGGACGCTAAACCTGGTTTGAAATATGAAATATTTTAATGTGATGGCAAGACCTCGAAAACTGACAATGCCAAGGGTGAATGCTGCTGTGTAGTCATAACTAAATTCTGAGCTACAGTCCATAGATACTTGAGATCTCTACATTCACACCAACCGCAAAAAAAACACCACAAGTTACATTTCTAGAATAATTGGGGTTGAATAAAATTAATAGTAACAGTTAATTGATCGAATAACCAAAATAATACTTTCTCCTAATAAAAGCAGCCACACAATTATTTTCTATTCTAAGTTTAAGAAACCATCATAATCTTACTACAGCTATAAATTATTTAGTGTGTATCTGAATGCTGTGAAGTCCCACACGGGACGCTACAGTAGCTTAACATATGTCCTGTTACGACCTCAGAGGTGTGCTGTCACCCTTCGTCACTCCTCCTCTAGGCTCCGCCTCCTGAGGCGTGTGAAGGGGGTGCACCAGGAACATCTGGAATGTTCTTTAACAGAAATATTTACCAGAGAAGGAGGTCAAATGTAATAACCGTGCAGTCACACACGCAGCCCCTAACATTCATAACCCTGAGTCACGAACAAGGCAGGGGTCGAACATCCTCTAACAGCATGGCGGCAAGAGTGTGTGTGTGTGTGTGTGTGGGCTGGGAGTCAGTGTGTGTGTGTGTGTATGTGTGTGTGGGCTGGGAGTCAGTGTGTGTGTGTGTGTCTGGAACACCAACTCATGTATGTATGTATGTGTGTGTGTGACAGAGAGTGACAGAGAGCAGATATGAAAACTGTTCTTTCTCACGGTGTCTTGGTAAACGTGCGTACACGTCTGTGTAGACGTGTATTATGACATGTCGGTTTACAGTTTGGGGCGTGCAGCCGGGATGGGCTGAGAACAAATCCTGTAGGCTGACGGTTTAATGCCGTGGTTCACAAGCTGCCGTGGGGTTATGTCTGTAACCACATCATTAAAGGAGACATTGTCATGAGCATTCACACAGAACAGTAAAGATAATGTCGACCACCAATATACAAGTCCGGTACTGACACTAAGAGAACGTTTTGTTTCATAGAGATGAAGTACATCAATTGCATTTACACCCTTGCATGGCGCATAATCACAAAAGCCGAAACTTAATTTCAACAGACTCATTAAAAAATGAAATAGAAAAAAAACGTTAACTTTTTACAGGAGCATGGTCTGGGTTTCAAAGCGCTAGTGAGAACATCTCAATAGAGTCAACTCAGACCACCGTCCAAGACGCCTGAAAGGGGGAGAGTGAGAGGGTGGGAACGAGGGGGAGTTGTAAACTGTAACCAGTAGAGGTGGCAGTACGCCAGGCTGCCAGGACCGGGCACACACACACACACACACACACGGCTTAGGAGCAACCCCGCCTTTGTGTACAGACCTGGCCCAGGCCCCAAGGCACTGCCACACACTCTGTCACACATGGGAGAAGCCTTTCTCCAGCTCCCAGTCTGTCACACACCCCGACGGGCCCGAGAGAGGCCTCAGGCCCGGGGCTGCCGCTGGGCGAGTCAGACCCTGCTGGCACTGCCCCTGCTGGCACTGCCCCTGCTGGCACTGCCTCTGCTCCACCTCTGCCACACGTCCCTGAGGGAGACATGGAGCCAAGCACTTAGGACCCACGTATACTATATACTAAAGCTAATGTTCTGTACACTACATATGAAAGCTGGTGTGCTGTATCCTACATACTAAATGCTGTTGTGCTGTGTATTACATACTACACGTGGTGTGCTGTATCCTACATACTAAATGCTGTTGTGATGTGTATTACATACTACATGTGGTGGGCTGTATCCTACATACTAAATGCTGTTGTGATGTGTATTACATACTACACGTGGTGTGCAGTATACTGCTGTTGTGTACTCAGGGTAGCTAGCTGTACTGCTTTGTGTTGCCGCTGGAGACGAGGAGGTAACCAGCTCCCACTCCAGTTAGTGCCTGGCTGCCCTGGATAGGAGCTGTGAGACAGCCTGGCGAACATGATTCACTACGAGTCGACATGTGAGCCAGCTCCCTGCCAAAGCGAGATGATTTGGAGACACGCACCAACATGGGTTGTGAGAGAGGTTGATTTGAGAGGAATGCCCATTTCCTACTGTGTTACCGTGCAACCAAACACGAGAAAGCAATTCGGAGGGAAACAGCAGATCTGCGTTTCATTTGCTTTAAGCGGTGGAATGGAAGCATTGGGAGATGACTGTCTGGCTTTCAGTACAAGGTCTTGTCTTCACAGTGCGCTATTGACTGCTGACCTACTGTGCTGCCATGGGAAAGAAACTAAATACTTTGTTTACTCCGAAAAATAAAATAAACGTTCTCTCCAAAAAAAACTAATGGTTCCCTAAACGAAACCAAGTTTTCCAAGTCCTTGTAAAATATTTTCTTTTATGTATGAAAGCTGACCTTTAAACGAATCGAACTCCCCAAACTGCAACGTGCACCGTTTCAAACGGATGTGACGCAGTTTGCTATCCCCCTCCGCCCCCCCCCCCCTCCCCCCCCCCCCGGACCGGACCGTGTTCAGACACCCCCCCCCCCCACGCTCTCCTCAGAGCGTGTTTACACAAAGTCATGCTGGATTCCTGAACACCAGCCTAATCCGAGACGACCTAATCCGTCCTGATCCAGAGGCAGGCTGTCTCAGGTATGCAAGGTGCTCCAGTGCTGCGTGACCTCTGACCCCAAGATGCCTGCGTAATGAAGGACGCTAGGCATCCTTGAGTTTGACCTCATAACAGCCCAGGTCAGGGATGGGTGGAGGGGGGGGATTGACAACGACTCCTGACAAGCAGAATTCTTCCAGAAGCCAGGAATTAGGTGACTATCTGGGGTAGAAAAAAACGTGGACTGAGTTTGTGCTCTGTAGGGTTATTCCAGTGTAAAACTGCATTACAGAAGCCTCAAATGTAAGATCCTATGGACGGAGCAAAGATTTACGAGACTTCGTTTAAAAAATTACTTTTACGAGAGTCTGCTTCAAATAAAGTGTTTCTCAATTGTGTATGGAAGAAAGCAACAGGGGTTGGTTTTGCTTTTTAAAAATCACAGAGGTCTGATGTACAGGAGGTGTATGCATCGGTGAAAATGCAAAATGGCATTAACGACCATTAATGACCAGGTGTGTTTTATAAAAGCCATAGCAGCAGGTTATAAGTTTCCCTTCTCCTCCGTCCAACTCTCCTCCACCCACCCCCCCATTCTGATCCGCCTGACCCCCATCACCCCTCCGCCTTCCTCCTCCGCTCTCCCCCCCTCCCAGCCTGGATCTGATTACCCACAATCCTTAAATCCGAGGAGAAAGCTTCCTGCTTCGCCTTAAAAGTGCCACTCTGGTGATTTAATGCCCCCCTCCACCCGTCTCCCCCCCCACCCTACCCCACCCACAGAGAGCTCTCAGCTCAGTGTGGGGGCCAGAGAGGATGGCATCTGATCTGTTGAACAACACAAGCCAGACACGGCCTGGGAGGCGTCTAGTTAGGTTTGATTATAAGGTGATACTGGGAAGGAGGGGGGTTTGAGGAACATGAGGAGAGAGGGGGCTGGTGGAGGGGGGCTGGGGGGGGGGGCTGGGTGGAGGGGGGCTGGGTGGAGGGGGGCTGGGGGAGGGGGGCTGGGTGGAGGGGGGCTGGGGGGGGCTGGTGAGGGGGGGGCTGGTGGAGGGAGGGAGGTAGGAGGTGGATGTGGGCGGGAGGTACATATGTTTGGGCTTTGGCAGCACTGCAGTCCCTGGTTCTGGGTAATAAATCCCATTGGAGGACAACAAAGGCTCAATTAAAACACCACTGAGAGAGTGAAAGCCAGAGCACCTGGAGGGAAACGGCCATATGTAGTCATGCTGTACCGCACTCTTAAGGAGAAACCTTCCCTTTTCCTATTAGGTTTGGTGCACTGCCGCCTTGTACGGTCCTATAAACAGACCAATGAATGATTCACACTTCAATGAAATTATAATAGACTGAGGCGTTTTAAATATTATAAATTAATTTCCCTTGTAACAGAAACAGAACAAAGCATAACTATCGCAGACACAAACGAAGACATCCTCAGTGAGGAGAATCTTGATTTGACGTCCGTTACGCAAGCACAGATGCTGGATTCCCGAGCTGACAGACTTAATGAGGGGGCTGGCCACACCTGTGGAGTAGCTGGGGGGTGAATCCCTGTCAGTCAGCCAACCACAGACAGCTTGGCTGTCACACAGCATTAATCATTAGACACCAGGGGGGGGGGGGACACCCTCAGGCTCTGACGTGACCTCCCAGCGCTGGCTCCTGGATCACCTGAGACCTGCTCGGCATGTCGGAACACTGGAGAAGACTTGCTTTACTGTTCCACTTGACATTTTATTCGTTTATAAAACGTTTTTCTCCCTTAAGCGACGTACGGATAGTTCATGTAGAGAGCGTGGCATACTTTGTGTTTCTCTGACTTTGCTTTTGGAAAGAGATTTGAAAAAAAGAGGTTCTCTGAAACTAAAGAAAAACATACAAACTCATGCATTTAAATCCATTAAACATGCATTGTTTTCTGCGTACCAGAACGATCTGACTGTGTTATGTTAGCATTGGGAGCTCTTCTGGATCGTTCTTTCCCAGAACCCCATGGATCTCACTAACAACAAGCCAGCACTTAGCACCTAACAGCCAGCCATATGTACCCCCCCCCCCCCACCCCCCTGTCCACTTAGCACTAACCAATATGGCCGCCCTCAGGACAAACACTTAGACGAATTACCACCGTGCTCTACCATTGAACTACTCAATTATTAACAAGCTCACACCTCCCCCAGGAACAAGCGCCTGAGAGGAGAGAGGAGAAGCAGATCCAGATCCTGGCTGGAGAACAGAGGGGATGAGGACCGCCAAGAGACACCAAACAGGAAACTTACTGAGCTTGATCAAGAGAATTCAATGGAGATGATGCCCCCGGTTCAAGTTAATGGTTTCAGTGCAGCCTTTCTATCAGGTCTATAGATGTTATTAAGATACAATGTGAACTATTAGACTTGGACTTGTTATGAGGCTTATATATTTTGTTATATATAGGAGATTACCACTTTCAACAAGTGTTAAATATATAAGTGTTTGGCATGAAAGTGTTTAGCATGGAAGTGTTTGGCATGGATGTGTTTGGCATGAATGTGTTTAGCATGGATGTGTTTAGCATGGATGTGTTTAGCATGAATGTGTTTGGCATGGAAGTGTTTGGCATGGAAGTGTTTGGCATGAATGTGTTTAGCATGGATGTGTTTAGCATGGATGTGTTTGGCATGAATGTGTTTGGCATGAATGTGTTTGGCATGGAAGTATGTATTGTATAGAAGTGTGCAGTATGGAAGCGTTCAGCACACGAGTGTTTAGCATGGAAGTGTTTGGTTTTCCGACGCCAGTGGTTTGGCCCGCTGCCCTCCCTGCTCCACACGCGCCAGCCTCACTCACCACTCCTGGACAGAATAGCACCATTGTCTCTTCCTCCAGGCCTCCTGGTCCTGTGATGGTGTTTGTGCTCGCACGGCCCGCTTCACACGCCTCCCCCCCCCTCCCGTCCGTCCTCACACACAACAGGGGCTGCTATTCTAAACACTGGGATTGAGGCGAGGAAACTGCCCTGCAGACAATCGCATCCTGTACGGACAATAGAGGCCGACAGACCTCTCCCAGCTGCTGTGCATTTGGTGCGATCTCCCGTGAAGTCTAAACAGCTACACTGTGATGGTTTCAGGTTAAGTCGTGGTCGCGGTAGCGTCGGTTTCCGAGAACCTCGGTCGCTGCGGCGAGCTGAGGTGGGTTAGTGTCTGCTCTTCAGGTGGTGTGAATTCACTCGCGGACGCACACGATCATGTTCATCCACACGTCTGACACGCTAGCTCTGAGAGCCATGTGACTACGGCAGAGATAGAAATGATTCACCGTCACTTTTTTTACGGTTCCCCAGACAACGATTTAATCGTTTCCCCCAAGTGGGCGTGGCCTCTGAATAGGGACGTTTTAAAAGAGAGCATATGTGTCTCATTAACCCCCCCCCCCCCCAACCCCACCCCTGATGATGAAGGGTTCCTTAAGTGGCCCTAAAACTGAGCTGTAAGTTAATGACAGCTAATTTCTGGGAGGACTGCTGTATCTAAACCAGCCTGGTGCTGCCAGCCTGGGGCCTCAAGACAGGCAGGCCTCCACCACTCTGCCAGCCTGGGGCCTCAAGACAGGCTGGCCTCCACCACTCTGCCAGCCTGGGGCCTCAAGACAGACAGGCCTCCACCACTCTGCCAGCCTGGGGCCTCAAGACAGACAGGCCTCCACCACTCTGCCAGCCTGGGGCCTCAAGACAGACAGGCCTCCACCACTCTGCCAGCCTGGGGCCACAAGACAGACAGGCCTCCACCACTCTGCCAGCCTGGGGCCTCAAGACAGACAGGCCTCCACCACTCTGCCAGCCTGGGGCCTCAAGACAGGCAGGCCTCCACCACTCTGCCAGCCTGGGGCCTCAAGACAGACAGGCCTCCACCACTCTGCCAGCCTGTCATCTGAGCTGCTGCCTCATACTAATGACGCCGCCTACAGGCCGGTCTGTGGCCGGTTACGACTGTGACCGCCTCTGATGACTAACGCAGGATCAGGCTTGTTGTTTGTCGTCTGTCGATCTTATGACGTAAAAGGGTTTGGTTGTGTGAGTGCAGTTTGGGGATGCCTGAGGGGTGGAGCACTTCACTGCAAATCAAGAGGTTAAATGTTCGTTCGACCTACCCCCCCTCCCCTGTAAGTCTCTTTTAAAAAGATAAACGCGTCTGCTAAATGAACACATCATTATTATTATGACATGACTTTGTGCCAGCGCTCATGTCCAGTTCTAGTGCATCTATTTTGGACCCAAGTTCTTAAATATTGCATCGTCTCGCTGTTCTGCCTGTTTATGTCCTCAGTCAGCATTTCCTGGCCTCTCTAGTTTCCCTCCACACAAGCTGAGAATACAACTGTTACCGCTGCAGAAACAGCACTTCTATCAGATCAATGCAGACTGGATATTATCATTCCAGTGGGTCCGAAAATAACTCGGGGTGTTTGATGACAGAGAAGGGAACCGTGCGGTTCTGTCTGAACACAATGGTGGGACATCGAAGGAGAAAGTTACGCCAGAGGAAGGAACCGGAGGAAGGAACCGGAGGAACTAGAACAGAATGGAGATAGGGTTGAGGAATGTGGGCCGGCTTCTGGGAGTACCAGTAAACTTCCACAGTTACTGAGTGAATCCCAACACCGTGGAAGAAGGAGACTCATGTGACTCGTGTCATACACTGGTAAAGACGGGACATTAGAATCCTCCCACACAGCCAATCAGGACAAATCATTCGATTTGAAACCAGTAGATGACTAGAGAGGTCCTTGAGGGTTTAGGTTGGTTGAGGGGCAGTTCTATGTGCGTATGTGAAGCCCTCTGTGACATGCTTGCGTGTAAAAAGGGCTATACAAATACATTTTGATTTGATGAGAGAACAAGTATTTGATCTTCTGTCACTGACAAAGGGTGTCCTCTCCCCCAAAACTCACAGTAGCTCCTCCTCCCTCTCACACTAGCCCCTCCCCCAGCACCACCAGCCCCTCCTCCCAACACCCCTCCCCCTCCCACATAACCGGTCCTCTCCGCTTACCTGATGAGCACACACTGGTTCTGCAGCCTCTTCCACAGGGAGCGGTAGCACTCGTTGGCCACGGCGTAGATGTGCGGGGTGATCTCCCCCAGGTGGTGGCGGCTGTAACGCTCCACTGCAGGCCGGTCGTACAGGTCTGGGATGGGCTGGTACGGGTTCACCGCCGCCAGGATGGAGCCGATGTATGTCTGGAGAAACACGATGAGCAGGGAGGGAGGAGGGGGAGGGAGGGAGGAGGGAGGGAGGGAGGAGGGGGAGGGGTGGAGGGAGGGAGGGGGAGGGAGGGGTAGGGGGAAGGGGGAAGGGGGAAGGGAGGGAGGGAGGGAGGGAGGGAGGGAGGGAGGGAGGGAGGGAGGGAGGGAGGGAGGGAGGGAGGGAGGGAGGGAGGGAGGGAGGGAGGGGGAGGGAGGGAGGGGGGGAGGGGGAAAGAGACAGGTGTTGAGATAATATGTATGTTGAGTGTACATCTGGTTAGGGAGGCATGGGGATTAAATGGTGTGTCAGGAGGAACTGAGAAGGAGAGAGAAGGAGAGAGAGAATAAAGAAAGAGCAGTAGAGAGACAGAAATCTTGTGTGACATCGTGGAAACATCTTCCAATGTTCCAAAGTAGAAGTTTTTTTCTTTAAATGATCCCAAAAGACGTACATCCGGTAATCCAATTTAAAGACAAAAACACAAAACACAAAACACAAGGCCATGATAACGTTATTAGGCTTCTATTCCTGGACAGGGCAGGATAGCAATCGTCCATAGCCTCTGAATCCCTCACTGAGGAAAACACAAGTAGCTTAAGGTAATGTCAGCAACAGTCACCCTACACATGGAATCTCAACACAGTTATGAAAGCTTCTCTGTGTAGAAACACAACACCACCACGTCAAGTTTACTTGACCTTTTTACACCCTATATTCCATGTCCTGTTTCATATTTCAAAGTCAAAGCAAAATAAACCAAACTGCAGGAATAGAAACGTCTCCAAGAAAAGCGTTGGCAGTTCCCTCCGCTTTGTGGACATGACTAATGGACAACGAACAGAGAAAAGAAGAAGGGAAGGAGACAAATGAAATCTAATGACAAGTAAATACCAAAACAACTGGACGGGGACTGGCATACACACTAGACTGTACCGACCCTGACAACGCTCTGCCTCTGAAGTCATCCCCAGCCAAACATATCCTATAACCCAATCTCTCCCCAGACAGGAGCCCCTGGATGTTCCAGGCCACCACAGAGCCCAAAGTGGCCTCGCCTGGAGGACGAGATGAGAAGCATTAGGGAGAGAGAGAGAGAGAGAGACGTCTCCGTCCTACAGAACATCTCTGTCTCTCGCCCCCTGAGGCCTCTCGGCCGAGCACAGGCCTCATTTCTCAACGTCAGTTCATGTCCGCTGGGGCCCCGCTGAGCCGGAGCCATAAAACACACGCAAACATCTTAAGAGCAAACAACGTTATCTGTCTTTCTGCCCGCACACGGCACAGAGCTGAGGACGGGGAGGACGCAGGGCAAGCACGGTCGCTCTTAAGGCCGCTATGCTCTGTGGGCGCCATGGCCGCGTGACATAAATGGAATGGAAGTGTTTCAAAAGTATTTGATTCTTGGGTTAAAAAAATAAAAGCACAAAAAAAAGCAAGTGGATTTAAAAAAATAAACGCATTCCTGATCTTGTTTTTCCTGGTTAGAAGGAGGTCAATTGTATTGGTTTTCAAAAACAGGTTGTGGTAATAAAGGAGGTGTCATGGCAACTGGTGTGTGCCTGTTCAGGACAAACTAAACCCCTTTTTTTTTTTTTTTTTTTTTTTTTTTTTTTACAAAGTAGAGAACATGTGTCCAGTGTGTGAAGCTCATTTACTAAATGAGCAGCTCATTAATGATCGAGATCACCTATAAGGGATGAAGATTTGGATTTTCTTTTTTGTCTATTTTCTGAGCCCTAGTGTCTGTTGAAGACTAAAGCTTAAGTAACACTTTGCAGTTACTCTGTCGTGCCATTTCTCAACTGTGAAACCGCTCAAACACGGTAGCTGCACCTGGAATTAATGATGGATGCAGTTTGCGCAAAGACAACTGACAATTATACTACTTATGTAAACAGTTATTAGTCATCTACTATGGAAATATTTGAATTGGGAATGTTCTGGTCAATGTTCTGGTCAATGTTCTGGTCACTGTTCTACTCAATGTTCTGGTCACTGTTCTGGTCACTGTTCTGGTCAATTCAAAGCAACAAAACAGTGAGAGTAACCAGAACCCTGAAATGTAACCCTGTCACATGTATTTACTGGGCAGTGCTGACAGTAGCTGTCCTGTTTCCAGGTTGTACCATGTGGTGTTGGGGAGGAGGATGTGTGTGTGATTGGGGGGATCTGGGATGTGTGTGTGTGTGTGTGGGGGAGTAGGTGCGCTGTGTGAGTACTTCACCATCTGCTGCGGAACTGAGGGTGCCTTCACGTCCCTCGGAACTGACCGTCAGCCCCGATGAACGACCCCGATGAATGACATGACAGTGATGACTGGACCATGTAGCGCTGCACAAGAGCTACTGAACGTCACTTCTCTCTCTGTCTACACCTTCTCTTTCCATCACTACATAAAAACACAGACTACCACCCCCCCCACACACACACACCAACATTCATCACCTAGCGACTATCTAAAACACGTCTGCAGCATGTTAGATTACACACGGAGGGAAGGAGAGCAGAGACACATACAAACACAGTGTGGCTGGACAGCAGGGCTCCTTAAAGAGCTGACAAACAGCCCAGGCTCACAGGTCTCGTTTGTTTGACAGAGAACAGATGTGAGGTATCCCCTACAAACAAGAACAGAACTGCACGGAGACTGTTTGTGTGTGTGTGTGTGGTGTGTGTGTGTGTGTGTGTGTGGTGTGTATTTCAATCAGAGGTTGAAGCATCAAAGTGATCAAGGTAGAGAGTATTCAGAAGCAATTTCCCTACTTTACAACCAACTGCCACACTGTGAATGAGATGAAAAGGAGTGAGTGAGGAGGAGTAGGTAAGATCGGTCACCACAACAAGGTTTACCACATTACATCCATCAACTCCAGAGAAAAGACAGTTTAAACTTCAGCTCGTCTATCTCCAAACTGCTGTCTTTAGTAAGCGCAGAGAAATATGGTTTGAGATAAACTGTTTAACTTCTCTGTCAATACCATTTCCAAAATCTCTCTGTCACCTTAGTCTCCGATAAGACCTCCGGTATTCTCTTGTATTGTGCTGAGGCAGCAGTTTTAATGGGCTACTAACAGACTGATCCAATTCTTCCCCGAACAAAAACAAATGCAAATACAGACATTTGAATGGCAGTTGATATGCCAATATTTACATAACAAATAATGATTTGGAAGCACATTCCAATTTGGGAGATTTACACCACAACAGAACACGCAGGAGTGTGACAGATCGAGTGTCTGAGAGTGTGTGTCTGATGAGGGGGTACTTAATTACAGTAGTGTATATGTAAACACTGGGGGGGGGGGGGTGAACAACTGACATGTGAGGTTCGACCTTTAAGGTCTTATCCGGTATTTAATTGCTCAGACACGGTAAGTTTTTGATTTCACATAAAAGCAAAAGGGGGGACGCGTGAACAATTATCTCCAGCTTTAATCTCTGTGTCCGACCGACCTCTGCCATAGCTTCCTCTTCTAATGTCACTCAGTGTATCATGTGAGCCTATGAAAGCCTGTGGGTTAAAGTTGCTCTGCACAGCTACAGCAATAAACCATATATTTCCTTTCCTGTCCTCCCCTAATGCCAAGTTTCAGACTCTCGTCTGCCCGGTAGCTTAAGAAAATTAAAGCAATAATCTCACTTCCTAAATCATTCTAGGGTTTTTTTTAGGTCATTATTCTAATTCACTAAAGATGTGGTCATTATGACGTGTCACAATGTGTTGATCACAAGAAACAGACTGGGTTAGCCACAACAGACCATGTCTCAGATCAGAAACACCAAAGAACACCAAAGAATCAAGGGATTCCAGGCAACAGATAGCACTCAGCTGTGGAAAAACCTATGTAGGCAAAGTCATACCTCTCTTTAACCCA
The DNA here is from genome assembly GCA_023658055.1 of Thaleichthys pacificus. Lineage (NCBI taxonomy): Eukaryota > Metazoa > Chordata > Actinopteri > Osmeriformes > Osmeridae > Thaleichthys > Thaleichthys pacificus. The sequence goes on from CM042854.1 coordinate 2,820,755, forward strand.
ATAAATTAGAGCCATTTGGACTCACTTAGCCCCCCTACCCCTGCAACAGTTTCCACAGATTCACCTAGCGTGCAAGCTAATTGGCTGTGACCCACGAGAAGATCTGATTTGATTAGCCCAGCCAGACATTCCAGGGCAATTATCAAATCCACAGGTGAAGTGAATATGTTTCGGTATGACGTCTGCTAAAAAGTGAGTCACAAAATATCAACAATCTCCCCTTACGACGTAATCCAATTTAAATAGTAATGCAACAAAAGGAATCAATGACCTGGCATCGATTGCACAAGTATCAGAAATTAATAGAACATTAACATCACCCATCAAGGAGTTTGACGATGGACATTAGTTCACCTGTATGTCATTTAGTCATTTAGTCATTTAGCAGACGCTCTTATCCAGAGCGACTTACAGTAAGTACAGGGACATTCCCCCCGAGGCAAGTAGGGTGAAGTTCCTTGCCCAAGGAAACAACATCATTTGGCACGGCCGGGGAATCGAACTTGCAACCTTCAGATTACTAGCCCGACTCCCTCACCGCTCAGCCACCTGACTCCCTTATGTAGGCTTAAGCCAAACACCCACATAGATTTGAGGCAACAGTGCCTCTCTGTTTACGGTGGTGATAGACCTGGCTCCTGGTGTAACAGAAGAACACAGGGGGGTGTAAAATGAGAGCCATCGGCTTTATGAGACGGAGCAAGATAAATCTACCGACGGAGGAAATTAACTCCAGATTTTCTGCTCCTGCCTCAAACAGGGAGGCGGGTTGCAGAGCTGGTTATGAGTGGGGGAGGGGGGTGGGAATGTTAGACGGAGGGAGGGTACTGGATAAAACAAAAAAGAAACCACTACAGTTTAGGATAATGGCTTGTCTTTGTAATCCAATTCAGAACCGAGAGGAACGGATATAAAACAAGTTTGTTTGTGCCACGGCAACATGACGTAACTAAGGGAACGTTACAAAGAGGTATGACACTGCGATCAATCGGACCAAAACATGCACCTGGACATTTCTGTCACTTTAGTTTTGGAAAGTCAAGAACAATGGATCGTGTACACAACAGGAAGTGACATAAGATATACTATGCTATAGATGTTGTATAGTTGACTGTAATTTAGGTAGATACACTGTCCCTCCACTGTTATGCTAATATTATTATATGCTCATATATTTGCCCAGAAAACAAATATCAGACTACAAGTAGAGAGCTCCAAACCATAAACTGTGAGTTTAGAGAGTCAGATGGCTGAGCAGGTTAGAGAATCGGGCTATTAATCAGAAGGTTGCCGGTTCGATTTCCCGTCCGTGCAAATTGATGTTGTGTCCTTGGGCAAGGCACTTCACCCTTACTTGCCTCGGGGGGAATGTCCCTGTACTTACTGTAAGTCGCTCTGGATAAAAACGTCTGCTAATTGACTAAAATGGAAATGTGAGTATCAGAGGAAAAGACATCAAAAGATTGAGACTTTTGGTGGTGTGGCGTTCCCTTGGTTGAGTGGCCACTTCTCCAGATCTGACAGTAATCTGGTCTGGCGCTGGTCCATGTGTACGACTGGTGGTCCAGAATCAGGTCAGGAAACGCAGCAGAGAGCAGTGATTCAGCACACGAGGGAGAGCGTACACACACCACACACACACACACATACACACACCACACACAAACACCACACGCACACACTACACACCCTACACACACTCCACACACACCACACGCACACACACACACACACACACTCCACACACACACACTCCACACACACTCCACACACACCCACACACACACCACACACACAAAGTGTATGCGTCGTGTATGTATAGTGTGTGGTGTAGCACACATTTGTTCTCACCATTAGAGGCACATGCCTGTGAAATGACACAGGCGTGGCAGCTGTCTGTCCCAGCTACAAGTGGGCCTGAGCACAGACATGCAGACCTGTTAAAATAAGCCGAGCATTCACAACACTGAGACACTGAGGTTCTCTCAGAAGGAATCTCTCACTATGGGGAATGGGCTGGAGGAAGAATGTCTCTGTTTGAAACTGGAAGTGGAGAAACTTCTCATGTGTCTGATTAGGAATAGATTAAGAATGTGTGTGTGTGCGTTTAGGTGTGTGTGCGTTTAGGAGTGTGTGTGTTTAGGTGTGTGTGCGTTTAGGAGTGTGTGTGTCTGACCTACATGCTCAGGTCTCCTTGTCATCCCGGTTCATTTAAGCAAACGGATGTAGGCAGCAAACACTGCAAAGTATACAGGCAGTTTGTGCACGCATGAAATATACAGTTTTCTTTTCATCTTGTATCCACCCTCACAGACACATAAACACACTGAAAATGACTTTCACTACACACACACACACACGTCTTAACTACCGACGCACAAGCACAAAGACACACATACACAAGAATATTCCTCCTTGCACATTACACACACACACACACACACACACAAAAACAACACACACTCAAAGCACTGATTTCAAAATGAGAGGGAAAAGTTCAAGAATCTCCAATTTGACCAAGCCCCTGCTGGGAAGGCCTGATGTGGAGAGAAAGAGACACTACGAACTACAGGAGGGGCGAAAGAGGTGTACAGTGGGAAAGACAGGAAGAGGGGAAAAGGGAGAAGAGGAGAGAAGAGAGATTCAACTGGAATCTGCATAGGAGAAGAGTGAGGCCACAACTCACCACCACAGCTGGTTGCAATCAAAGGTTGAAAGTTAAAGGCCTGCATTCTTCAATCAAAGCTCTGCGAGCTAGCTCGATGGCAACGTTCTCAAAACAACTCTGAAGCGCTAAAGGATAATTAGCACAGAGGTTAGAGCCTCTCTTTGGAAAGTAGAAAATGGAACTGAGACTGCACACTTTATTTATAAAACGACGCTCAGGGTCACCTCTCCGAGTGCAATTTTTACCACCAAATTTAACCGCAAGAACCGTATCCTAAACTACATGTCCAGTTTGTCGTCAAAGCTAAAGCTAGTAAAAGTAATTGAGATAGCGCTCAGACCTTATTCTTCAATTAAGTCCATTACATTTCCTCTCTGCTGTTGTAGTCTACAGGCTACTTGGCTCAGTTATACAAAGTATTTTAAGTACCCTACAGTCAGTTTAGCTACTCAGAGGTAGGTATAATCAGGGAGTCAGGTGGCTGAGCGGTTAGGGAATCGGGCTAGTAATCAGAAGGTTGCCAGTTCGATTGCCGGCAGTGTCAAATGACGTTGTGTCCTTGGGCAAGGCACTTCACCCTACTTGCCTCGGGGGGAATGTCCCTGTACTTACTGCAAGTCGCTCTGGATAAGAGCGTCTGCTAAATGACTAAATGTAAAATGACTAAATGTATAATGCATATTAGTGACTAGCTACTAGCGGGGTAGTGCTAGTGCTAAACTATGCAGAACCCTATGATGACCTCCGCATTTTATGTACATGATAGAAGATATCTGCAGACTGACAGATGGTTTTCTCATTAACATGTCAAGTCTGAGAAGAGCATTTAATTTTGAAAAATCAACACATGGAGAAGAAGAATTTCTTTTTAGCCAGATGAAAGATTGTGGAAAATGTCTTCATGTGCCTGATGGTAAACATTCATGTTTAGCAGTACTCAGGGACAAGAGCTGGCTGGAATTTATGTTTGGCTTGCTATATTGCTGACAGACCTTTTTTCTTCTCATTTTTGTTTCATTCACAGATGTTGCTGTTCTGTAATATGAATTGACATCCTGTTGAACAAAAAAAAATCACAGCCCTTTGCCTCCAGAAGCTTCTGAATCTGTCCTGTGAAGATTTCCAACATAAACTCTTCAACGTTCTGACTGCGAACACTCGTTTTAAATTGTTCTTAACGTTAAAGTGTAATAAATATAACAAGTCAGATTACTTGAGATAATGTGATAAAGAAGCTGAGAGGAGATTGATCCTGCAAGTTACCTAATTTCCCCGACCCTTGTGCGATGAGTAGACCTGGTACACTATGTGCCTACAGAGACAATACACCACCATCACACTCTGTCTCTCACAAAGACCTTATAAGGACGCTAACCACCTATGGAATTAACGGGTACAGTACGGAGAATACAAAGAAAATATGTAGGACAAATATTTGCCAGCTCCGCTCCCGTTTAGATTGAGTCTGTAATGAATAAACCTGACCTGGTGTTCCTCCCTCCCTCCCCAGCAAAACAACCCTGAGACAAAGGCAGCCTTGTGTCACCATTCCCACATACTAGCCCGTTTAACCTACGACAAATGCCAACTCGTTACTATAATCATGTTTGAACACTCCCGTATGGTCAAAATTATCCAATCAATTCATCACGGTTGTCCCATGTTGTCTGGGTCATTTTCTGACCAGAAAAGTGGCGTATGGAAAACGAGAGGAGCGGCAAGAGGAATTAAAGTATTGGTAAACCGAGGGATTACTTAATTATCATGTGAAACTTGTTGCTGCTAGAGCCAAGAGATGGTTCCAATCCAAAAACGACTGCAATGCGTTTCAGCCATGAATAAACATATTGTTGTTTTCCTGGTTGGATCAAGAGCAGAGAGGAGATGGAAGGAATTACACTCTGGCAGAAGAAGTCAAATTGTAATAGAAGAAGTAAAGGAATAGTTCACTGATTTTGAACTTCTTTTTAAAGAACTGTTTAAGAACTGTTTTCAGGTGTGAGGAAATCAACGTTATTTAATGTACAGTATGAAGGCCTGGGGATAAGCAATCTAGCTAGAGTCACTATCCAAAAACAACAATCAAAGCTAAAGTTGTGTCTCAATTCAGGAGCAAGTTAGGCCTCGCCACTGTTTGGCTTGATTCGGAGCATTTATCTAATCCTAACAGAAAACTGGACAAAAAACACATTTCTCTTTAAAAACCTAAAACTACAGAATAATCCATTTGGCCCTGGATAAAGAAAATATTTGTAAACTTCTCATGGGTTTGATCCAAAGCAAACACAATTACAAACCCGCGTTGGGGTGGAAAAAACTAGGATAGCCTTCCTGGCTAGCGTAACCATGGCATCGCATGAGCCAAGCTTCCACTGAGACTACCACCGGAATACCAGCCTTTTAAAACGAGTGTCAAACCAAACAACCTAAAGCCCTCATCACTCTCCCTCACACTCTGCAATCTATTGCTTTTGGCTGCCAAACAAGGAGCCCATTCACAGCCGACCAGGTCGAAGGCTTGATTTAGGAGGGGAGGGGGGAATCTGTGTGAAAATGGGAACGTCCGAGACGGAGGTTGAATCTTTGCCATCGAGGCGTGCGGGTGTGTGGGTGGTTGCACCTTTTGGTTGTTTTGTCACCCCGTCAACCCTGTATCCGTGGAAACGCTGTGGTGGCAAACCCCCCCTGCTGCAAAGAGGTGGATCTCATCCAGAACTTTGGATGTCTAAATATCGACATATCTGGGGGGTGTTGGCGCTGGTCCTTTCGACATAGTATAGTTATTGTTCAGCCTATTCAGTGGTACAGAACTTATTCGTATCGCCAAGGACTACATTTCACTTCTTCTGAGTTTCTGAAGAACTTACCACCACACAGACAAAGAAAAATGTTATACCCCATGTGACAGGAAATCAAAAAATAGCAGCGAAGGGGCCTTATTCTCTCCTACATAACCATGGAAACAAAGCGGAGCCATGATGCAAGATAATGAAATGCTTCTCAAATGCAAACATCGGATTGTGAAAGGATCATCACTGGAGGATACAGCGTTGCAACATGTACCGTTAATGTGTGTCGTAACTATAGCGAAAGCTGATGGTCGAGGGCCTGTTTTTAGGGTTAGGGTTTCATTTGAGAGTTCTCATTTGGCTTTACCTCAACTGTTAGTGACGTTACGTTTACTTTCTGGAACTCTCCATTGATTTAGGTTACTTCACTATTGTATCTTGTGTTAGTGTATCGCCTGTGTTCTGCTCCTCTCTTTCACCAACCGTCTCTGGAGGAGGGGATCCCTCACTGAATTGCTCCTCCCAAGGTTTCTTCCATTTTTTCTCCTGCTGAGAGTTTTTCTGGGAGTTTTTCCTTGTCTTCCTTGAGGGTTTAGGTTGGTTGAGGGGCAGTTCTAGGGGCGTATGTGAACCCCTCTGTGACATGCTTGCGTGTAAAAAGGGCTATACAAATACATTTGATTTGATTAGTGTATTCGCTTATGTTGACAGTTTTCAATAACCTGACATATTTTCAAAGTTTTTATAAATGTGACAAGAAGCTACAGATTCTCTGATAGAATATCTACAATTACGTTTATTCATTTAGCAGATGCTTTCATCCAAATTGATGTATGACATATTTGATGTGTACGAAATGAAGGCTATCCATGGGGAACATCTCGTTAATAACCGCATGCCTCTTCTCTCTGACGGGTTCGAGTGAAAAGTTAATTAAGTTCTTTCTTCGAAACCTACCAGAAGAATGTGAATTCCTCACTCCACCTCTTTTAAAAATGTTTGTCTCTGAGACTAATTCTGTCTCAACCTATCTATCTCTTATCTGTCTACCTGCCAGCTAGACGTCTGGCTTCAGGGTTGCGTAATAATTTCTCAACCTCCACAATCCGCACAAGGGTGTGCATTCTTTTCGTGGCGTCGTATCTCAAAAAGACAGCAATGTACCATGACAAGTATTTTTTTTTTAAATGAGTAAGGGCTTTCAGATTGTGTACCAAATGATGTGAAAGGTTGCTCTTGTTGACATTTCAAACGTGAGGTTAAAAGGGTGGTGCTGAAATCTATGCGAGTGTGTGTTAAAGGTCTTCACGTGGATGGATGGATTCGAAATTCTCCAGATGCCAGACAGAAAATGAAATGACTCAATGAATCAGGCTTTTATGGGTTAGAGATATCTCTGCTCTTAAGCCTGGACAATCAGGGGGGCCATAATAATAAATGAATGAAAAACACGTCTGCATTCCTGTCCTGGGAAAACCAATACTGTATGTGTGTGTCCTCTTTGTGGACTGACCCCACTATTCATCATCCGTCTCTGGGTGAGAAACATGTTTACATAGGAGTAGGGAGCCGTTAGTAAAACACAGTGTATAGACGATTCAGCACTTTCGGCCTGTCAACTGATAATGTCCAGTGGAGGATGGCGTGTCTTCACATGCTAGAGCATATGTTTCAAATGGAGACTACCATTTATCCTTTTATTGTTTGTGTGACTGAATGCGAAAACAAACTCAAATTATTTTCGGTGTCTGTCTTTGTATTTGTGTATGTCTGAGCGCACGCATGTTTGTGTCTGTGTGTGTCTGAGTTTATGTCTGTATCTGTGTGTCTGCGTGAGTGTGCGTGTGTGTGTGTGTGTGTGTGTGTGTGCAAACACTCACATAGATGCTCCTCTGCTGGTAGCGCAGGAACAGGTTGTGCATGATGGCCCCGTCGTGGAGATCCTGCAGGGCAGCCATGTCCTCCACCCCCCTGAAGCTGCTGGGGTGCATGGGCTGCACCTTCTGCCTGGTCAGGGTGTTCTGCTTGTAGGTGTACACCTGGAGCAAGAGGATGAAGATGGAGGGAGAGAGAGAGAGTGGGGGGTTAGGTGGGATGAGTCTGGGGTATCTCGGAGGGATAGTCAGAAAGACTAGATGCTTTCACTCTAATGTTACTACCCTGATTTATCGGTTTGGACACTGGAAAAATCAGTTATGAAAAACAGAATTTTGCAGCTAAACTTATGATTACAAATTGTACATACTGTTTGTTCCTCACAAGCTCAAGCCAGGTATGAGATTAATTAAGTAGATACAAGCATCTTGGTTGCACTGAGTGCTGTAGAAAGGAGTTAAAGCAACGCGAACGCCTCCAAATATCAGGATATGGCCGAAACGTAAATTACATTTACATTTAGTCATTTAGCAGACGCTCTTATCCAGAGCGACTTACAGTAAGTACAGGGACATTCCCCCCGAGGCAAGTAGGGTGAAGTGCCTTGCCCAAGGACACAACGTCATTTGGCACGGCTGGGAATCGAACTGGCAACCTTCAGATTACTAGTCCGACTCCCTCACCGCTCAGCCACCTGACTCCCAAATCCATCTGCTCCTTCAGCAAAGGCTGCTATGAGCCTGGGAATCAACATTTTATAAGCTCATTATTATGTCACACTGCAACTGAATAGTTTTATATGACGGAGAGATGGAAAGCACAGAGGGAAACTTCCCTGACCAGCCCTGCGTCCTATGGGGCATGATTTACCACAGGGCCACCGAGGTCTTGACAGATCGGTTCATAAACCTGAGCACATGACCTCGCCACAGGTGACCGGCAAAACCTCTCAACGGGTCGAATCAGTTTCCAAGATCCCAGCAGACAGTCCATATCTCACGTCGGCACCGGGAGTCAGGACACCTGGTGGATATCTTCTCTAGCTGCTAGACTACGTCCCCGAGCTGCCATGTGTCGTTGATAGGTCCTGTGTGTGTGTGTGTGTGTGTGTGGTGTGTGTGGTGTGTGTGTGTGTGTGTGTGGGGTGTGTGTGTGTGTGGGGGGGGGTGTGTGTGTGTGTGTCTGCTTGTAGAAGCATTCTTATCCCCTCCGTCTGAGAGCTAGACCAAACAGTGTGTCAGAGACAACGTTCCTTCTGAGTGGAGCAGGGTCACAACGCAGAGCCTGACGAATATCTTTAGTCTGTGACGAAGGCAACTTGAGGACTTGTAAAGCTGACCCATTAGAAGCTTCAACTGATAAAAATATGGACACATTTCAGACATAACAACACATTTATTTCGTTATTTTGATGAGTGTCCGTTTTTTTCTGTGATTACCTGTTGCTGCTTTCACTGTCGAAACTTGTGTTATTTTGTCGTGTTTTTTCTTTCTGTGGGTGTACGGTGTACTCTACAGTACGGTGTACTCTACAGTACGGTGTACTCTACAGTACGCTGTACTCTACAGTACGCTGTACTCTACAGTACGGTGTACTCTACAGTATGGTCTACTCTACACCAGACACTCCTTTTCTAACATAAAACTGCAACTGCGTTTCCAAACCCAAAGACAGGCCGACAACGGACTCTACAGGAACTCTGGTCCTAGAAAGACGTGCGCTCAGTAGGGACACTATGTGGCTCAGACCGTCCAGCCGCCCTCGGAGGAGACCTGGACAGACTGAGGACAAGATGTGGTGAATACCGAGACGTCCTTGTGTAGGCTGGAATCCACCCAGAGGAGAACACACCACTCAGACATGCACACCGACCTAGTCATTACAGTCACGGGTTGACCCCAAGAGGCAGAGAGAGGGAGGGAGGAGGAGGAAGAGAGAGAGAGAGAGAGAGAGAGAGAGAGAGAGAGAGAGAGAGAGAGAGAGAGAGAGAGAGAGAGAGAGAAAGAAAGAATATATAAAGTATAACAAATATCAATTCAAGACAGAACACGGGTGGGACAAAAGTTCTAAACGGAATAACAGTGAGAGAGAGACGAGTGAGGAGAACGAGTCGAGCGAGATGGAGTGAAAAAGAAGGACAGAGACAGACAGAGAGCATGATGGGGGAAAAAGGGTATCTTAATTAAGGGTGCTCGAGCACATATGCAGGCACTTTCATAGACGGTTAAAGCGGGGGGGGGGGGGGCAATCAACGACAGGCCTCACAGTATCCCCAACACATGGGGGGTCCGCAAGACAAAGGCAGGCACCAGAGGCAAGGAGGGATGGGGGGGGAGGGGGGGGGTGGGGGGAGTCTACAGAGCCTGGTAATCTGTCACTGGGGGGGTCTGCGCACACAGCAGGCAGGAGGTTAACAGGGAGCCCAACACGGTCTGTTTTCACTGAAGGAGATCAAAGTATGGAGTGATTAGTATCTGTCTAGAAGGTTGGAAGTGTTGGAAGGAGGAGAGTGATGGATGGATGAAAGAGAGGTGAAGTAAACAGGAGGGGGGGGGGGGGGGAAAGCATCGGTTCGTGGACGTGCTGTAAAAGCAGAAGTACTCGCGTGCGCACACACACACACACACACACCTTAGTAATCACTCAGACTGCAAACACATCATATATTTCCATAGCAAGTGATAGCTTACATACTCACGGACACACACACACACACAGACTCTCGGGTCTGTTTCCAATCATTCCCTTTCTCGCGTTTCCCCTCTCAGGACTCAGATAGGCTCCAGAAGCCTGAACCCCCTCGTATTAAAATACACTGAGGTCATGCGACGCGACGCTCCCCCTCCCCCCATCTCTCCCCCCCTCCCACCCCTCCTCCACCCCCTCCCCCCATCTCTCCCACCTCCTCCCAGCACCCGAGCATCCCCTGTCATTAAAGCACGATCCTGCCAGCCACCCTCTCCCTCTTATAGCTCCCTCGCTCGTGTAGCTGCCTCTCTCACTACCCGCACTGCAGTCCAACCCTCCCAACCTGACTTCCAATACCAAAATATGTCGTTTTGGTTTGTTTTCACACTCATTGGAATATATCGTGATGTTTGCGATGTTTTGTAAAAGGGGTCACTTATTTCCTTTTTCTATAAAAATAATAAATAAAAAATGTTTGCAGTTCTAACTGCTAACATGTGATGGCGATGATTTGACTTCCAGATCTAACCACAGGTTCGGTTGGGGCAGGGAAACTTTCAAAAGCTTCCATTTGGAACTTGAGTCCTTCTTAAAACACGCTACAAAACCCAGAGTTAGTGCTTCTACCCTCTCCACGTAGACGTGATGATGTCACAGAGACATATCTCGATTAGAACGGACGCTGTTGTTGGAACGGAGTGTTCTATTTGGGTTAAAGATTCCGTGCGTGCGGGTACCACAGCACCTAAATGATCCAAGTATCACATCTCCATAACCCTTCACAGGAATCCATCCTTCGGCCAAGCCAATCTTTCCACTCTACAGAAGTTGTTTTCGAAGACGACGACTATAGGAGTCCTGTCAATACGACTGAGTCATTATGAACTCTGACCTGGAAGAATGTTTAACACCGAGCCACATCAATAACTAATTATACATCTTCACCTCTCACACCTTTGTCCTCCACAACTGTCACAACAGCAGGATATTATTTGGACAAAACATATACAGTAAAATACAAGTTCAATACATAAACACATTAAGACAACATCAATATGTGACTCCAACTCTATGAGTAGCATTAGTCAGTCGAGTCCAACTCATATCGGCCGTATCTCCAGTCTGACGGTAGCTCTACGATGACATCACAAGGGGAATACAACTAGTGTCAGCTCATCTTTTCACACCTTAATCTTAGCCAAAGTGCCGGCCGACCCTGAAACTCTTTTGATTCAAACAGCTTCGACGTGGATGTATTGTGATTCTTGTCGACAGGTGTTAAAAGCCGTGGCTCACGCAAAGCTCCCTCCATGACCATCCAAAGCAGGGGACATCCAGAGCAGAGGGAACGAGCCCGTTTCAAACTGCATGCATTGCTTTTAGCCCTCCAAGTCAACAGAATACATTGTGGTGTTTCTCTCAGTGGAAGCCGAGGATAATCCAGGGCAGAAGCCACAAAGGACAGATACACATGACAGGCGTACCTAACCTCAATCTGGTCTGCTGTGCTAGACGAGATCAAGGACCTCTTTGTTACAGGACTACTCCCTTGTGATGTTCCTGATCATGTGTGTGTGTGTGTGTGTGTGTGTGTGTGTGTGTGTGTGTGTGTGTGTGTGTGTGTGTGTGAAGGTGAATGACGACTGGCAACCACCCTAGGGGTGTGTGTGTGTCTCTCTCTTCCTCTTTTTCTCTTCCTCCCTCCCTCCCTCCCTCCCTCCCTCCCACTCTCCCACTCTCCCACTCTCCCCCTCCCTCCCTCCCTCCCTCCCACTCTCCCTCCCACTCTCCCCCTCCCTTCCTCACTCTCCCCCTCCCTTCCTCCCTCCCTGCCTCTCTCTCCCCCTCCCTCCCTCTCTCTCACAAACACATGTTTGAGTAGGGGAGTTGCCCGACACCAGAGGGGCTTGGTGTCCGGTCGGAGACCCCAGTAACCCTGAAACTCATGGTGACATTTCCAACAGAGGTCTTGGAAGAAAGCTTGCCACTGTTCCAAGAGTCAATCAGATGTGACCCCAAATGCTCCCCCGCTCCCCCCCCCCCCCTCCCCTCTTTGCAACCCCTATTATGCTGTCCGGGCCATTTCTGACATTCCTGCGTTAGTGACGCCTGCTCCGACTAGGGTCGAACGTCACAGGCGCGCCTCACAGACGACACGGGAGCTGAGGTCGGCCTCCCCATTAAAGCCCATCTCAAGTCTTACTTTACTTTAGGACTAAATTATACTACACATTTGTTTTCTTTTATCAGACTGTAATGTCATGTGCTATAACTCCAAGATTAACTCAGTTCTATTACTCTGTATGTGCTTCGGGGGTCAGATGGCTGAGCGGTTAGGGAATCGGGCTATTAATCAGAAGGTTGCCGGTTCAATTCCTTGGCTGTGACAATATTATGTTGTGTCCTTGGGCAAGGCACTTCACCCTACTTCCCTCAGGGGAATGTCCCTGTACTTACTGGAAGTCTCTCTGGATAAGAGCGTCTGCTAAATGTAAATGCTTCAGAACTGCAACTTAAGGCTTTTTTCAAGTGATGTATTTTAGGTTTCTATTTGGGTATCCTGTCCTTCGGTGACCTACTCATTTCAATGGAGAACTGTCGAGGGGAGGTCTGGATCTCTGCAAGAGTGGCACCGCTGAGGGACTGTTTCCAGTCTACAGCCACACATGTGGGGTTAGTACCTAAATTGGTCGGTTCACAAATGTAAACACACTTTACGGTCATCTGTTGAGACTTATCCTGTCGTCAGTGGCCCTGGTATACTTCTGCTTTGAATTTCAGTAAACAATTACAGTTATAACTCAGATGGAGGTACACAGAAAATACTATTTCTATGTTTGCGCATGTTAAGTTAATTCAATTTCCCACTAATCATAATAGTGTTAGAAGTGGATCGACCTAAATCCTTCTAGTTACTTTTTATCTGATGTTACAGGGCATCAAAGACCCTGGCAGGAGATAATGTCTGGAATGGGTTCAGTTGATTATTTATCTACAGATAAGAACTGGTGCCATTTGTTAAACTACAAGGGTCAGTTCTGCATTGATCTGAGTCAGTGACTAGGAAAAAAAAACATTTGGACAAGATGAATGATTCTGTCCCCAGTTGAGCCCAAAGTCTTTGAAGTGTGAATATCCCATTAAGATAACAAGTGGGGACTTCTGTCGTAGTTAACATAGCAAGGTAAAACGCTAAAACGTCTTAAACAATGCTTAAGTCAAGAGCTTTTCGGTAGGAAACATACATTTTATGACCCTTGAACTATGTGTCAGGCCAGCGTATTGTACCAATACTTAATAAGATTCACAATAAGTCTATAAAAATGTACACTTTATGCTGAGAGACTTGCAGTAAACTGAATAACAGGAAGATTAAACAAACTTGGCTTTGATCTGAAGTTCTTTACAGCATATAGTATTTAGCCTGACTTCCAGTTGCACCACCTAGTAGACCAGCTGACTTGACCAATGATTTAGCACTTGCTTAGACCATAACTCACCAAAGAATTGACAACAGTGGGCCTATTTAGCCCTGACCAGTGGCTGACCTGGAGCCTTGCTCCAGGTTACGACTAGCATTGTGAAACATTGTTAGCCACTGCTGACATGGCTGGCTCAGTTCTTCTTAGCAAGGGATTCGTCCTTGGCACTGACCTAATTAGGCTTCTAATTGGGCCTCTCATCTCCTGGGAGACGAGGAAGATCCCCTGCTCATTCACTGAGTCGAAACAAAGCCATGAGGTTCAGGGTTAAGCCTAGCGACAGATGCTAATGTAAGTAAATCTCTTTCTGACAAAGCCATTAGACACCATAGTAAAGGAGAGGGCTGTGTCCTGATCGTCATGATCACAACAGACAGTTTGGTTTTGTAAAAAACCCACCTGTTACTCTGAATTTCGACGTATTCTAGTATGAAAATCCCTCTTTTTGTTATTAAATAAGAGATAACACTTTATTGTGACCTAGACTGACAAATGTGGGGGCTGACAACTGGCTGAATGAACTAGCGAAAACCAGAGAAACTTTTCAATGTTTTTGCTGTGTGTTGTTCACAGATTCACTTGTTCTTGCTGCCCTCACAAGGCCTATTTCTGATTAAGAAGCCAGATAAGTGCACAGGTAAGTAACCCTGACTCTCTCAGTGATCAAAAGCACCAGGTGCTCATTGAATTACCATTCATGCTTCTCCTGCATTGTCCACAAGTCAACTCACCTCATAGGAGACCGTCTCTTCTGTCAGAGCCTGAAACCTGATAAAGGTAAGGGTCTACTCTACCTGCTGCACACTTACAAAATACCCTCAGAGACCACGACCAACTTATCCTACTCTGCTATCAGACAAACTGACAGTTTCCATGGCAAATGGGGGAGCCCCCCCCCCCCCATCTCTCTCAAACCCTCCACAGGTTAAGGTAAGACACAGACACACGCTGAGGTTGTGTGCTGGGGTACAACAAACCTCCCCCACTGCAGCCAGCTTTCCTCACAAAGGACAACATCTGCTCTCTGCCGGCCCTTCTTCCATCCAGCAGGAGCAGCAAACAGGTGTTCAGCCTCTCAGATAACCCGCAGAGCACAAGAGGGAACAGGCGACTGCCAGGCAACTAAACTCCCCCCCTCCTCCCTCCGCCCCTCGCTGATTAGATAAGGCCTTCCACAACAGTGGGATTAATACCAGTAGTCCCCCCCTTGCCCCCCTCGACCCTCTCCCCCACTCCAATCATCTCATTACAGGCTCTGAATGAGCTTCTGGATCCCCTTTCTACCACAGTAATACCACCCTGTCTGTAAATCTAGCCTTTATGAATGATTAGTGTGATTGATGCCTCTTTGGGCTAGATGGGTTTTGACAGTAGAGCCTGTGAGCTGCTTTGATCCTATGGCTGTACACCTTTTTGTTGGGGGGGGGAAGGGGGCAGGGGGGGGAAGGGGGCAGGGGGGGGGGGATATGGATCACTAAATCTCCATAAAACCACCTCCACCCCCGACTAGAATATAGACGAACTGAGAGTTGTAGTAAACTTGTTTACTTAAGCCACTGTTTACTGAACAGCCAAAAACTAAACCTCTTTGCTTGTCAACAAGGTCAGACAGTGTAAGGGTCAGACAGCGTAAGGGTCAGACAGTGTAAGGGTCAGACAGTGTAAGGGTCAGACAGCGTAAGCTCTTCAACGGATTGGTGGAGCCAATGATACCCTATTATGGAGTTGGGATCCAAGGCTGAATTAAAGCCAGACTCCACTTCTGGAAGAGGTGACCGTCGAAACGAATCGTGTCCCTTAAAAGGTAAAACCGTATGACAACGTTTATTTTAGTAGGTTTGTGAATTAAACTTTAACTGGAGGTCGAAAAGAAAACCTTGGAGAATCTCCTTTAAAACTGTTCAATAATTCTACCCTTGTCTGAACTCAAATCCCAGCCAACAAGGAAACGCAAACCGCAATTTCGAATTCGATTCATCGCATGAGAAAGTGTCCTGCCAGTGCTAGCAGGGAAGAAGGTTCAGCGCATGTTGTATCCGGCAGGTCAAAGGTAGTTTCTGACACTGAAGGGAAGGAAGAGATAAGAATGTGCATTAACCCTAATCTGCAGTGCCTGAGTGTTAGCAGATCTTCTGGACAATGACTCGCTCAAGACAAACATTATAATCTCTCATACGCTTACAGTGTTCACAAGCTGGGCTTTGGCCTTGTCTCTGACTCACCATCACTCGCTCACCTCTCAACAACGTATCTCAAGCATCGGTGCTACGTTTCTGTGGTAATGTGATGAGATTTCTATATATCTATATGATATATAGAAATGTGTTTCTTCAACTTTAGATAGGTACAAGATTAGTTAAGAACTAAAAAAAATATTTAAAAAAAACTTCAAACCAGTCAGGCTCAACAACTTTCCAAAAACAAACAAACACCAAAAGGTGTTTATTTCATAGATGAAAAAGGGAAAGTGTAAAAGTCCCCTGCTACCGAAAGCACACGACAAAACACAGAGGTGTTGGTAACGACCCTAAAGAGCGTTAAAGATGTAGAACCAGCTGGGTCCAGGATTACACCTCTTCATAAGGTAACACCAAACCCTCAGTCAGTAAAAAGGAAAGTGTGAAAAGCTGGCTTGACAAAGAGTGAGCGATGGATTCTAAGGGACACTGGACAACGATCTTGAACTATCCGAGTTCTAACGTGATTCTGACAACCAGAAATGGGACGAAAACTTCCTCCGTTTTGAGGTTTTGCTGTGTTCGTTATTTACTCCCTGTTTCAGAAGAGGCATGTGTTGACTGTTTCCTCCGTATTTAAAGACCGTATTTATCTGGGGGTCAAATAGCTGAGCGGTTAGGGAATCGGTCTATTAATAAGAAGGTTGCCGGTTCGATTCTGGCCGAGAAAAATGACGTGTCCTTGGGCACTTCACCCTACTTGCCTCGGGGGAATGTCCCTGTACTTACTGTAAGTCGCTCTGGATAAAAGCGTCTGCTAAATGACTGAATGTAAATGTAAGAAGAGTCTTACCTGTCCGTAGTCCGTGGCAAACACCACCACCCCTCCGGCGCAGGACGACACGGTGCTGGGAAGGTACAGCTCATCCTCCCGAAGCCAAACACGGGCGCCCTGCAAACAGACACACCTTTACTCAACATGCCGTGAGGAGAAACAAACTGAAAATGTATTTATTTATTATGGAACTCGTTGACACCAACGTGTTATCTATGATTTGACCTGCCGAATTGAATATTTGGTGAAGTACAACTCAATGGTTAAAACACATACTAATGGCGAAAACAAACTGTGAAACAGATTGTGAAAGACTGTCGCGTACACCCAGTCTTTTCTGTTCTCATCACATGAGAAGCAGCTAGTGTAAGATTATACTTATTTATGTACAGTAAAGTCTGAGAAGGTTATTGCTTGTTGACAGTTTTGTTCCCCTGAACTCTTGAACCACTCACATGCCATGCTCATTGTCCTAAAACTCCATTGCTATGACAACCGTTGATGAAGAATAGCTTTTGACACGCAGCTGCATTAACCTCCAAGCGGTTTCCATGGTGTCGCCATGGCGTTGACCTCTCCACTGCCAATAGGGTCACAGCTGTCCATTGAAACGTATAGCGGCGTCGGGTTACAAGGGTTTGCTACCTGTGGACATGCTTTAGCTTAGCAAACTCAAGGGGCTGGTAAACCATGATGTTTATTGAGGCTCTTTAGTGTCCGTAGACAATTGGAACGGAACTTCTCTCCAGAAAAACCCTTTATTCTACCACTTGACCTGAACATTTTAGTGTTGTTAAGTTGCTGTAACTTTCCCATTGGCTGCAGCTGGACGTTTGCTCAGGCTAAGCAAAGTTGGGTTACGTTAGGACTGGGCGAGATGGCCAAAAATGTTTGTGGATTTATAATTTCCCCCCGAGGCAAGTAGGGTGAAGTGCCTTGCCCAAGGACACAACGTCATTTGACACGGCCGGGAATCGAACCAGCGACCTTCTGATTACTAGCCCGAATTCTCTAACCATCTAAGCCACAGTACTTATGCCAGAGTTGTCCCCTGCCCTCAGTCCAACCTACTGGAGGTCCACTCATCTCACATAGCTGCTATCAGCCAGGAAGTCAGAATCACACCATATCTTTCAGCGCGTGGCGTTCTCATCTAGATTGTTTTGACTCAGGTCTTCATTCGTGACCAGCTAATCTCAACAGCCCTTGAAGAGAGTAGCTTCTGGAGGGCAATTGTGAACTACCCCCCCCCCCCTCTCTACCCCCCTCTCTTTTTTTTTTACTCTATGAAAAGCTGCAAATCCATATAACCAAGAGGGCCTCTTGTGGGGCCGCTTAAATACAAAGCCATATGTGCGTGCGTTCATTAGCGTGACAGGCTAATGCTAATGGAGAAAACATACTGACTGTTTGAAGGCTGGACTGGCTAAGGTAAGGAGAAGGAGGGGGGGCTCCTCTGAACCGAGCACATATTGGACCTTTGAACCATTTGCCCTACATTATGAGCAACTCAGCTTAGATTTTTCTGAAACAGGCACCTAAATAACGGGAGTCCTTAAGAGAGAGAGTTTACACTCAGGGACGCAGGGTGTGTGTGTGTGCGTGCACGCACACACACACACCGCTCTTTTTACACACACATACGCACTTGGGTACACACACACACACACACGCACACAGACACACACGACCTAAAAGGCAGGTCTGCCTTGTCAGCAGTACATCAATGGAGAACAGTGTGTTGTTGTAAACCCAGGGCAGTCTCCCGCTGAAGAGAGAAAACACACACGTTCAAAAGAACGTGGAATCACCAGGGGAGAGATCAATCTGACTCGCAGAGGAAACTCATAAAGGAACTCATCTTTTGACCTGAGAATCCTGAGAGTTTCCTTTACTCGTCTCATTCAGAGAAACTGCTTTCCAGTGAATGTCACTTCTGTTTAGATGGCCCCGCAGAAAAATATATATATTTGTAAAAAAAAAATGTAATATTATGCTGACAGCTTAATTCAATTACCAGATGTTATCTTTAAGGTATATTTGTGTAAATAATAAACGGTAGCAAAATATGCTTTTTTCAATAAGGACGGTGTTGAAAATGTCATAAAGGAGCTGGGGGCATTTGTGACATCACAAAAGAGTGAAACTCAAAGTCAGAATGTCAAGAAGAAAAAAAAAAAGTATTGTGATGTCATGGTCACACAAAACCATGATGTTCATAAATGTTTTATCACAAAGGGACATGTTCTATTGTGATGAAACAAAAGATTTGCGAGTGCTGCTGGGCAGCCAAGACCATATGGGAATTCCTGATGTGCAAAGCCTAGTCAGAATAATTTGACGCCTGTCTTAGGGTGGGGGTGGGGGGGCGGGTTGGCGTTTGCCCCTCCCCTCCCCCACCCCTCCCACCCCCCCTTACAGGGAGCCAGGGGCCCCAGAACACCCTTTGAAAGTCAGTCATGTCCAAACGACAACATTTGCAGGCTACCATTAAAGCACATTAGCTCTTGTCCTTCCTCTCCTTTCTTTGTGATGGGCGTGTGCCGACTGCCCCCCCCCCCCACTCTAGAGAAGAGAGAGAGAGAGAGAGAGGGGACATCCCATGGTGGCACACTATCTCATTGTCTCTCCCTCCTTAATCCTTCCTCACCCCTTCATCCCACGGCTCACCAGACACCGTTTCTCAAACTTTGGCTCCTCCCCACGGCTCCGAATCGCCTGGTTTCCTCCACCTCCTCCCCCACCCCTCCCCCACCCCTCCCCTCACTCACGGCACCCATAACAGCAGGACGATCCCCACCTGAGCGGTAGTTTTACCAGAGAGACCAGGAGAGGAAGCCATTAAATATGATCAGTACACAGCTGAGTCGTATTCTAACAGAGGGAGGTGGAACAGAGGGAGGAAGAGGGAGAGAGTGAGAGAGAGAGGGGGGGGCCGAGAAAGAGAGACAGGGAAAGGTGGAGAGGGAGGGATCAAGAAAGAGAGAGGGAGGGATCGAGAAAGAGAGAGAGAGGGATCGAGAGAGAGAAAGAGGGGGTGAGAGAGAGGGATCGAGAAAGAGGGAGAGGGGAAGAGAGAGAAGACTAACTAAGAGCCTTGTCCTGTAGAATCCAGGACCAGCTGTTGCACCAGTGGAGGCTTATATTCCAGATCCTATATCAGCGCCTCTTAGTGTCTCACAGAGGTCTGGGTAAACCGCCCTGGCAGAATGGAACAACTCTTTCCTTGCATGCTAAACAAACAGCTAATGCACAGAAGTAAAGGGTTATCCTATCTGGGAAAAGAACGATTCAGAGGCGTAACTTCAATTGAAGTCATCTTTAAGCCCAGTCTAAGATCCTGGCACGGTGATGCTGTACAGCCACACACAGTCAGCTCCCGGCCCGTAGCGCGTCCCCCCCCCCTCGCACACACAGTCAGCTCCCGGCCCGTAGCGCGTCCCCCCCCCTCGCACACACAGTCAGCTCCCGGCCCGTAGCGCGTCCCCCCCCCTCGCACACACAGTCAGCTCCCGGCCCGTAGCGCGTCCCCCCCTCGCACACACAGTCAGCTCCCGGCCCGTAGCGCGTCCCCCCCCCTCGCACACACAGCTTCAGCCGTGGCGTCCAGCCACGTGCGAGTGCTTCCCTGGAGTAGCATTTCAATCGTGACCTGTTCCCAGCCTGACTTCTCTCCCAGTCAGAAACCACAACATCAACACAACGCCCCCCCCCCCCCCCCCCCTGCTCTGAGAACACAGTCCTCATGTCAGCCGGCCAAAACCAAGCCACTGACCCTTCCCCTGGATTGCAGGTTCAATCCCCAACACCACACACACACACACATACACACAAACCACCCACATACACAAACACAACGTCTGTGGCTGACGCTCCTTCAGGGGATGCTGGTGGTGGGATGCGAGGGGCAGGCGGGGTGGGGGGGGGCAGGCGGGGCGGGGGGGCAGGCGGGGGCAGGCGGGGCGGGCTGTGATTCCATCGCCTTGTCTAGATCTGAGCAGCTGTCCTGGGAAGAGTTGCCACTTCCTCCCCAGCAACAACCAGAGTATTGTGTGCCACGGTGGCCGTCTCCTCCGTCTAAATGAATAGCAGTTAATGGGAAAGTCTGTGCCCCTGGGTAACACAGTGAGCAGAAACAACTGGCGCTATTGGTCTGTGTTGGTGCGCTAAGCAGAATAGCTGGTCGACACAGCTGGTAGTGTGTGAGCGTGTGTGTGTGTGAGAATGTCTGAAACAGTAGTCATCCAGTTGGCCGGGTTTGATTCTCTACATGTCTTATGTGACGTGTGTGTGTGTGGGCACTGTCTTCAAATAAACATTTAGTATACAACTAGTGCTGAGTAAGATGTTAACCACCGCAATGTTAAGGCAGCTCAGAGAACCGTTTTTTTTTTTTTTACTGTAGCCGACTTGATACTCTAAAGACGTTTTCCTGTTAATTCTGAGTAAATTTTTTCAAAGACAAATTGTTCACCACTTAAAAACTCAGAGGTTCAGTTGTCATCCGTATCTCTTTCACTTGAATGAACGTCTCTATAAAACATTGGCAAGTCAGATTTTATTCCAAATAGATTGTGTTTATTATTCTCCGCATGATAGGAGTCCAACTGGCGATTCAATCGTATTTCAACTGATACATATACCCCCTCTCCCATCTATCTATGTGTACAAATGTGGTCAAAGGTTCGCCTCACGGCCAGAAAACACGTTCCTCGTGGTCAACCGTGTGGAACAGATCATCTTGTGCTTGTTTGTACAAGACACACATCCTAATCATGTCCTCTCACTCAAAGCATGCTGTCAGAAGACCTACTCCCCTCTTAACCACAGTCTAGCAGCAAACTGGTATTTTACACTGAAGAGGTCTACTTTTTGCATGTTGTCAAGGGACGAAAAAAAAAAAGACGAAAGAATTTGTCTGGAAGCATTTCCTGTAGATGGAGGCGAAGACAGACGTCTGACTGCAATGACAGGCCCTTCTGTCTGAGCAGAAACGTCAGACAGAATACTCCCAGTACTGAGTTAAGACCCGTTCATACCAAGGTCAGGACGATAGCGAGAACTATAACTATAAAGAGAACTATATTTACGTCCACACCAAACTCCGCAATATCGTCTGCCTTTTGAAATGCGCGGGCGCATTCTTGCTACCTATTATTGTGTAATTTATCTTAACAGTCTTCCTCATCATGTTTTATTTTCCCCTGAAATTCATTAAAGGTAATTGAGAGCCCTTTTATTAGTCCTAAAGATAAGACCAGCGCCACAGATTCAGCGGATTAATAATTAACCTTTAAAGGGAAGCGTTTTTTTTTTACAACAGCGTTTAAAAGTAAACAGTTCAACATAAGGTTTCGTTGGAAATGATTGCCGCTTGACTTTGTGTTTGAATGTGATGACTACAGCCAATAGCGACTGAGAACGCATAAACAACTGAAGAAGTATTCGTTTAAAAAAACTTTGAAGCCCAGTCTTGTTACTTACAATACCCAAATTATAGCTATTTCCAATGACTCCAGTTTGTAACTTTTTTTCCTAACGTTTTTCCTCTAAAAAAAAACAGACTACTAATTTGTCTGGAGGCTCTTCCCGTAGAAGGAGGCGAGGACAGCGCGAGGTTCAGAGCACCGTAAATCAGCCCTGAAGGGTAAAAATTACAAGAGCTCACAAACTCTGAGGAAAAGATTTACACCAGTCCCTGTCCCCCAAACCTCAAGCTGTTTCTGCTAAAGCCAGCCTTAAGGATTGTCTGCATACTGGTGCAAATTGACCTTGAACCTTTTGCCAGCATGCAGCACCAACCAATCCGCTCGCACAGCCTGTGTTGAGCACCAATAAGCTGGAGCTGACACAAAGGTTGTTTGGACTTGAATGATTGGACATACTAGGGCATGGATTGAAGCTTATGGGAACTTATCTCTCTCTGTATGTTGACTGTGGGATGTGTGGGAAAACATGCCTGCACACACACACACACACACACACACGCACACAAACACACACACACACACACAGATGAACACAACACAAGAACTACCACAGCTGTGACCCCCCCCATCCCCCACACACTCTCACAGTCACTCTTATTATGTGGTGAGTGGAGATGGAGGTACACCAAGAACCAGTGGAACATAAAAATAGCTAATGACTAGTTTTAAAAGGCTTGAGTCCACCTACCCCTGCCACAGAAACCCGTTGCTGCGTTACACTAACCAGATGCACTGGAAACAGACAGACAAACTAATAATACAGTCAGCATCATGATGTCCACATGAAGAAATCTAGTTGGCGTATTCTGTCATGAATTTGATATTTCAGAATGGGGTATTTCCACTTTGACCTCTCTAAAATACCCATCCTATCCTAAAACATTTACAGAATTCACCGTAAATTCAATTTACAGAATTCTGATTCTGAAAACATTTCTGTTCTAAAACTGAGAAAACAAGACAAGCTTCAAAAAGATTGAATTCTTCTACTTGTCGAGCAACGTCAAGAGTATTTACTGTAACTCCAGACAGTCCTAACCCTAACCCCACCCTACTGAAAGAACAAAAACTCCACCTATGTTCTACCTACACCCACACCCACACCTGCCTTCCTCCCCACATTCACACACACACCTAGCCTTCCCTCCCCACATCCACCCACACCTTGCCTTGGCTCCAGGGCCTGTTGGCTCCAGGGCCAGGGACGGTACACAGCTTACCAAAGACATACTCTAGCCGAGCTCATGCATTCTCACAAGTACATTACATTTAGTCATTTAGCAGACGCTCTTATCCAGAGCGACTTACAGTAAGTACAGGGACATTCCCCCCGAGGCAAGTAGGGTGAAGTGCCTTGCCCAAGGACACAACGTCATTTGGCACGGCCGGGGAATCGAACTGGCGACCTTCAGATTACTAGCCCGACTCCCTCAGCGCTCAGCCACCTGACTCACGTACAACCCTCACTAATAATAATGAATATTAACCATCTGCCCTAGCAACTGCTGCATCATTGCCCGCTTGCCCTTGTGGAGTTTCCAGTCCATAATACCCCCTAATAAGATGTTAGATACCACTTAACCACCCAGGGCCAAACAAGTAAGGGCTTCAGGTTATTTTTACATCTGTGAGAACGTGTTTTTGCTCAGTCTTGAGAGTTTCGGCACTTTTTCCCCCCTTATCGCTGTTTGATATATCGAGGGAGAGCGAGGGAGAGCGAGGGAAAGCGAGGGAGAGCGAGGGAGGGCGAGGGAGAGCGAGGGAGGGCGAGGGAGGGCGAGGGAGAGCGAGGGAGAGCGAGGGAGGGCGAGGGAGAGCGAGGGAGGGAGAGGGAGGGAGAGGGAGAGCGAGGGAGGGCGAGGGAAAGCGAGGGAGAGCGAGGGAGGGCGAGGGAGAGCGAGGGAGAGCGAGGGAGGGCGAGGGAGAGCGAGGGAGAGCGAGGGAGAGCGAGGGAGAGCGAGGGAGGGCGAGGGAGAGCGAGGGAGGGCGAGGGAGGGCGAGGGAGAGCGGTGATGCGAGCCAAGTATCGCCGAGGACAAACGAGAATGCTACGTCAGCATTTACTAGTCGACCATTAAGAGCTTTGATGCTGAGGGATATGTTATGATTCTGAACATCTGTGAGTCTAGTCCTGGTCTAGAGAGTGTCCAATCACAGCAGAGGTGTAACCTACAACAGGAAAAGCGTTCTTGAGGGGAAATTTACTTTTTATGGTTTGAAGCAAAAGGAGAGCTACAAATACAACAAACGTGGCAAAAACATAAATCATTAAACGTTTACCCTCGTCAATTACTCAAAAAGTGTGATTTTACAAAAGAGAAATCTTATTTTTATGCCTTGATGTGGTAACAAACCACAGGCAAAGCCAAACATGAGGCGATAACATCCTAATTATGTTCCTTAGGCTTGTTGTTGAAGCACAAAACTCCAGTATTTCAGAAGTTTGAACATAACCCTGTTTTAACTCAAACCATGTGTGTGTGTGTGTCAGCATTTTAGAACTTCTGTTACTTGGGTCCAACAACTCAGCCAACAAAAAAAATAAAATCCACAAATGTGGCAATTGGCACATTTGGGCTCTCATACTACAGAAAATATCATATTTGTATTTCTGCCTGTAAAAAGGCTTTCATGCCTTGACCAGCCTGGCATTGTGAGGACAAGTCGGGCAGTGCATTGTGGGAGTCAGGAAGTTGCTGGTTAAAGGTTTTGTGGTGGGTGAATGTGCTTCTGACAGTACAGGCAATGTTGTAGAGAGTGTTGGTGGTGCTGGAGTATAGTGGAGGAAAGGATGAGGGTGATTTAATATTAGATTTGGATGTAGGCATACACACACAAACATGCATACCCTGAAGAGCCATACAATGTTTATGCAATGCAGGAATAACAAATCTATTTAGTTGAATGCACTGGTGTAACCAGAAAGATGCATGCCTACACATTCAGCGAAGTGCTCATGGCGGAGGGAGGTTCCAGTCAGAGCGAAGGTGTCTTTTTTGGAGGTGAGAGAGGGAGAGTATTGAGAAAGTAGATGAGGTGAAGCAAAGGTTATAGCAGATTCAAATCAAAACAGACAGCAGATCACTGTACCATGAACAACCTGCCCCGACAACCTCCTGTTCAGTTCTCAGGGAACCCAAGGCTTGTCAGGAGGATTAGGAACCAGTTTCTGGCAATACAGGAACTGCGGTTACCTGATTTACGCGAAGCCTTACAGCCCCTGACAACTCCCAATATATATGTGTATGTATATATATATATTTATTTTTTAAACGTAACTTTGCGTCAATCCCTTTTTAATTGTCATGTGCATCACTGCCGAAACACTGTTAGAACAAAGCACTTTTGATCCTTGATCTTCTGCTGCACTTTCTGTGTGTTTTGTTTGTTTGTCTCTGTAGACAAAAGCAGCTGCTGAAGTTATATGTTCTAAAATCTATATTTGGTGTCTAGCACATGCAGAGTTCTGCAATTACAACTTTAGACATGTTACACATGGGAGGGTACCTTGTTCCCTCCCATTACACATGGGAGGGAACCCTGTTCCCCTAAAGGTTCACAGGGTTCTTGGCATTGACATCATATCCGGTACCTTATTTAAAAACTGATGACTTCAATACGAGCTACATTTGTCTGCTCAGAAGTTTTGTGGTCGGAGTATATTTAGAAGCGGGACTTGACTGAAACGGTCAACGTTTAACAGGAACCCTGTTTATGTTGGAGCTGTATGTCCCTCAAACAGCACGGCTGTAGAGATCTAGAAGGTGAGGACCTGGAATTTGAGTAGGGCCGTCCCTGTTTAAGCCGTGGAACAACTTGATCACGAATATCTATTATCCGGCTCTTGTCCTGAGATTTTTATTGTGTTGAAGTTGTTGCTGATGTCGTCCTTTGTATTCCGTCCTTATGTGAACCCTGGCTGCAAAACAGGTTTCCCCTAGTGGATCAATACAGAAAATCTGAAGCCCTGAACTGTTGGAGTACGAAGGCACAAGCGGACATTTTGACTCGGTTTAAAATGACAGTTTTGTAACAAACCTTCCTTGAGTACCAGATGTTTTGAAACTGTGTACTAAGCTCATCCACAGATGAAACACATGCCAAGTTAGAATTATTAACACAGTCAAGGTTTGGGAGGGCAAAGGTCACGTCACTCACCGCGCTCCGGTTTCAGAGGGGGCGGGGAGGAGGGATGAAGGGGTGGCGTGGTAGCTAGCTAGAAGCTACTCTGCTCCCAGCCCACCAACAACACAGGAAGCAAGATGCCGATGACCTAACTCTGTTGTTTTGATTAGGAGATCATTCCAAACAGATCACGCCCTTTTGGACACAGCAGTCCCTAAAGGTGTTGAAGTCATGCGTGTGTCCCTCTGGCTTGATACAGACATAGGACCAAAGACCACCCACCTCTTCTCAGCAGTGCTGTGTGGCAGGGCTACTTGCAGTGGGATTGGTGCAGAGGTGGTGGAGCTGGAGATGTGTGTGGAGCTGGAGGGTGTGTGGAGGTGGTGGTGACTGGAGGGTGTGTGGAGGTGGTGGTGCTGGAGGGTGTGTGGAGGTGTGGTGACTGGAGATGTGTGTGGAGGTGGTGGATGCTGGAGGATGTGTGGAGGTGGTGGAGCTGGAGGATGTGTGGAGGTGGTGGTGCTGGAGGGTGTGTGGAGGTGGTGGAACTGGAGATGTGTGGAGGTGGTGGAGCTGGAGATGTGTGGAGGTGGTGGAGCTGGAGGGTGTGTGGAGGTGGTGGAGCTGGAGATGTGTGTGGAGGTGGTGGAGCTGGAGATGTGTGGAGGTGGTGGTGCTGGAGATGTGTGCAGAGGAGTGCAGCTGCAGGGTGTTTCCTTGTGATTTTTCCTTGTGACCTCTAACATCTGATAGTCGGATGGGGAAAGTGCAAAAGGGGAACACAAACATTCGCTCCTTTATGAGGGCGACTGTGGGAGAAAAAGCACGTGCTCATCCGCTTCTACTCTGAAAGCTGAAACGGGTGTTTGTGACTGTTGTTAAAGGCTTGCTTTGTGAGATGATGGATGTTTGCACTAAACAAGGGGGTTGTACATTGTAACTGTGCGTACAATTTGTATTAATGATATATAAAACAATTGCTCAGAATTTTTTTTACTGGAAAACAACCTGGCTTCCAAAGCTTATATCACATGTTTTTCCTCATAAAACACAGTTTTCACAGTTCCAGTGAATAGTTCCCAATGTGATTTATGAAAGTAAAAACATTAGCATCAGCTCCTTTGTCCAAACACCAGTTGGAATGACTGTTCTCCCTCATTATGACCCTTCCGGAATGTTTACTTTCTCAAGTTCTGGAATCACACCGTCCAACGTGTCATGCTCGGCTGCTGACGCCATGGCAACGGCTCACCCTTGTGTCAACGTGCACCTCGGAGACACTTTCGATTATCGGTCCCGTGTGAAACCAGTTGTGGAATACCACAGGTACTGTGGATTTTAGCCAGTCGGGGAGAAATTACGTGTGTACTTGGACAGACTACGTTTCGTTTAAGGGATGTTGAAACATGTTCGAGTGCTTCTATCTTGCCCCCCCCGCACCCCCCCCCCCCCCCCGCACCCCCCCACCCCCCCTCCAGGCATCATTGGTTCCTTGTAGTTATTTGATTGGCCCCTTTTTAATTACTTTCAACTATCAGATTATAAACGCTGAATCAGCAATCCCTTTCTTTACACTAATTTTCGGTCCCAAACGTGCTTGAACAGCTCTCCTAGTCAGTAGGCTTGGTTTTGAAAGTGTTGTGACTGACTCACTGCCCAGAGGGGGCCACAGTATCGCTCTGAAAAACACCAAAGCAGTTTGGTTCCTAACAATTACCAAACCCCTGTTTTCGTTCCGTTCAAATTGTGGTTTCTAACGTTTATTGACAGTTAGATACCATGTTCCCTCTAGTGAACAAATACAGTCCCTCTTCTGATTGTATCCTACGCAGGAGACAAATAACGAATGTGTCACAGGACACATTTCCTAACACCAGATCATCAGCTGAACGTTGAAAGACTGGAATTTTGGGGGTTTGGAGCTTTGAGGATGAGTCTCTATGAGTCACAATCTCAATCCCTAACGCTCCAATAGAACTCGGTATTCAAAATAGAAGGAATGAATGGCTGTCACTGTTTAACATGCTGATGACTTTCACAATGCCTTGGATAGTGATTTCATGAGTCAGTCATGTTCTCCGTACACATGAAGAAAGAGAGGGGGAAAAGAGACCTTGAAGCACCTAGGTCTTCATCCCCATCAGAATGGTCTCTCGTCTAATGGTCTGCACAGGGCACACGTGAAGGGGTTGGCCTCCCCTTCCCACAGTTCTACTGTGATTTATCGAGGTCATGTTTAGTCTTTCTTTAGAAAATGCATGAGGAGGCTTTTTCTTTCAACGTGTCATGGTCCTATGGGTGCTTTAGGTTCAAACCAGCGTGTTGAATGTGAATGTTTTCCTCATGTTTACTCAAGAGTCCTAAATGGACTAAACAGCGCCCTCCCCCCCCTCCTCCTTTTGAAAGGAAGTTGTTAGTGCTCCATTTGAAAGCACAATGCAAAATCTCACAAGCAACACTCAACGTTAAAAACCCCACTCAGGGGTCCAAACTAACAATGGAGCGAGTCCTTAAAACAACATGGAATGTGCATGTAGCTAATCCCCCCCCCGACTGTTCGGAGACGACAACATTCTCGTTTTAGAATTAGGGGTAATGGAGAAAACAGATGCTTAAGGCTTCTTCTAGCTTCTAACCTTGGGCTTTCAGAATGATCATTACACCCTGGCAATTTGAAGGAGAAACCTTCATTTGCCACACACATGCATGCAGGGAGTGGCTACACCAACACACACACACACACACTCGAGTGTCCACCGCTAAAACTCTTTTCTCTTCATTTTCCCATCCTGTTCTCCTTCCCCCGAGGGAAGCCAGGAGCAGTGATCGGGCAGATCGACCGTGGGCCAAGTCCAAGTGCTCACCTCACGCCTGGCCAACGGCATGAGCAGGAGAGCTATCTGTTCTGCATGCTTTTTGGGGGGGTTCTTTGTGGAGGAAACTCTTGTGAGGATGGAGAGAACTTGCAAACTCCACACACAGAAAGGCCAGGGAGATGGCCTACCTGATCACATGATCAATGGGCTGATCACATGATCTCACAGGGCTGATCACATGATCACTGGGCTGATCACATGATCACTGGGCTGATCACATGATCACTGGGCTGATCACATGATCACAGGGCTGATCACATGGGTCAGGGCTGATCACATGATCACAGGGCTGATCACATGGGTCAGGGCTGATCACATGGGTCAGGGCTGATCACATGGGTCAGGGCCTTCTTGCTGTGAGGAGACAGAGCAAGGCAGGGTGCCACCGTGTCTGTTCACAGCAGGGCCGGTTACATCCTCCTGCAGACCACTGCGTGAGCACAGGGTTTTGACTCAAGGCTACCTTTCTGGCAAAACATCAACCTGAACGAGGTGTTCATGACTCAGCTTTTCACAGCTGTGCAAGATCAACACATGACTATGGCAGGAAAACTAAAAGAATTATTGGAACTATTTAATTTGATGATTTATGTGTTTCACTACCTTATCAGATACTCCTAACTGTCAGTTCTACATCGACATTTGATCTGGAGAAGAGGCTTCAAGACCATTGGGAGGAGGTGGAGAAGTTTCTGGCTTCATAATTCCTGACTACCACATGAAACAAATGGGAACAAACAAGTTCCCAGCCATGGTTACCACCCCCACCTAGAACATAAACATGCTCGTCCTGTACGAGAGAGAAGGATCAACTTATTTGGAGAGAGATTTGAAAAATAATCCTATCAAATATGGCTTTGAAGTGAGGATAAAACCCTTGCGTGCATTTCTGTTTACTGATGTCGCAAGACATCGCCTGCCTCCATGCTCTTCAGAAGAGAACCTTCATGGAAAGGTGGCCATCTTGTTTTTTCTCTCTCATCCCAATTAGTTATTTGGAACCAGGAAGCAGTTGTCAGTTGGTTTTGGGGTTTTGGGAACAAAACAGTGAACGCCACAAACCCAGGCTGCAGTCTCAGATGTGCTTGCAGGGCAAGTTTCTTGTTTCCTCGACAGAGACACCAATGCAACGTATTTTAGTTGTTTTCTTTTGGTCAGGCGTTTTTTCATTTTTCTTGGCAGCCACTTTGTGTAGCCTCCATAGAAACCAGAGTAGGATTGTGTGTCCATCCAGGGTGTGCACTTTCAACGGGTGACTAAACCTGACGCGTGTGTGTGTGTGTGTGTACACGTGTTTGGACAGTGGGTGTGTTCACAGACAGTGACTGGTGAGTGACTGTCTGGGTCATTGTTAGGTGTGTGCGTGTCGTTTGTGTGTGTGTGAGCAGGATCTTGAATAAGGTGTGTAGGTGTACGTGCCAAAGGTGAAAATGACTCTTACATTTACATTTAGTCATTTAGCAGATGCTCTTATCCAGAGCGACTTACAGTAAGTACAGGGACATTCCCCCCCCGAGGCAAGTAGGGTGAAGTGCCTTGCCCAAGGACACAACATAATTTGGCACGGCCGGGAATCGAACTGGCGACCTTCAGATTACTAGACCGACTCCCTCACCGCTCAGCCATCTGACTCTTGCTTGACTGCAGTAACAGAGAGAGCCTGTCTCCTCTTATTGTGCGCTCACCTCTACAGCCTCCTTACAGACAATTGATTGTGACCTGTATTGACAGTACAGTATGCCTCTGAACTGACCCTAGTCTTTAAGATTCGGATCAATAATCCATCAGACCAGTCATGTATTAACCAGTACCTGACACTTCCACTGTCTGCATGGACACAGTGGAGATGTCATGTGAGCTATCCATCAACATCCACAATGAGACATGGTTAATGAATATGGTTGTGTGTGGGTTAATAAGTGGTGAAGCAGCCGTTCCTTTAAGTCTCATAGTCGTTTTTTTAAACACGTTTTCTACAGTAAACTATTTGTCTTTGCTGCCACTGTTTGTAAAGCTACTTAAGCCAGGTCTGTTATTTTCCAGATACAGAGAGAATTGCAACGGGAACTAGAAGCTTGTTCTACATACAGAAGAGGATGACAGTTCCTTGTAACGTTCTGTTGAGCAGAACAGAAACAAATGTGTCCCCCCCCAGTTGTGTGGAATATCAAAACCCTGGAGTGAAAAGGAATGCTGAACCCCATCCCAGTTTAAAACTAGCAGCCAGAGTTTCATCTGGGTTTGTGAGACTTCACGAAGACTCTACAAAGTCTGGTCTTGGTCTCTAATGGCCGTCCTGTGAACAACAGTAGCTCGTCGTCCTGTGAACTGCTGGACGGCACAAAGTATTGTCTGGATGCACCAGTAAAGACCATTGTAGCCTGTAGAGGAGATGACTAAACTCCCTCACTGAGCAGCACAGTGGCCCCTCACTAAAAGGCTACCTGACCTACTTTTTCCCCGCGAGTGTGTGTGTGTGTGTGTGTCTATTGGTATGAATGTGGATATGTCTGTGTGTGCATTTTTGTGTGTACAATTGAGTATTTGTATGCGTGTGCATGTATGTGTGTGTGTGTGCATGTACGGTGTGTTTGTCTGTGAGCATGCATGAGTGTGTGTGTGTCTATGTTACAGACTGGCAGCTGGGGCCAGGGTTACCATGTGCTGCCCAGCTGTGGTCCCCTGGCGTGGACGCCCGCAGTTATCCAACCCGTAGCAGAGGGCAAACACAGGAGGAGGGAAGGAGGGGGGGGAGAGGAGGTGGAGGGAGGAGAGGAGGGGTGGAGAGGGGGGGTGGAGAGGAGAGGGGTGGAGAGGAGGAGGAGGGAGGAGAGGAGGGGTGGAGAGGGGGGGGTGGAGAGGAGGAGGAGGGAGGAGAGGAGGGGTGGAGAGGGGGGGTGGAGAGGAGAGGGGTGGAGAGGAGGAGGAGGGAGGTGAGGAGGGGTGGAGAGGAGGGAGGAGAGGAGGGGTGGAGAGGAGGAGGGAGAAGAGGTGGAGAGGAGGAGGGAGAGAATGGAGGAGGAGGGAGGAGAGGAGGGGTGGAGAGGAGGAGGGAGAGAATGGAGGAGGAGGGAGGAGAGGAGGGGTGGAGAGGAGGAGGGAGAGAATGGAGGAGGAGGGAGGAGAGTAAATACTGGCTTCCCTCTCTGGCTTTCTTCGAATTGAAACAACAGACACCCTTGTTACAAAGGTTGTTATACACTGGGAGCTTAAACTGAACAGGAGGGTTGGGGAGAACACAATAAAGGGAGGGATAGTCCACCATGGGATGAACATACTCAGATGTTTCTAAGTGGTTAAAGGTTTAGATGAGTCCATTACTGGATTGTGGATGAAACCCCCAGGAGACAAACTCCATATTCTTTCCCTACTTAAGTGCTGTAAACATTCTCTCTGTTCATTTGGTGTTGTAACTTTTTCAACAACTTTCTTTGTTGCTCTGAGGACATCTGATCAACGTTTTGTTTTCTGGTGTACTATCCCTGGCTTTACGGTTGAAGAGATAAAGATATTTGTTTCGTCTCTGTGTGTGTGCAGGTGATGATGAGAAAAGGAGTAAACTGGGATCTGGTCCAATCCTCTCAGCTTTTAAGATCATCTGATGACTTTTTTGGAAGTGTGTCAAGTAACTTGAACGTTGGCTGCTGAATGGAGCTATGGGTAGAGGTATGCGTGCAATTTTAAAGGACTTACCCCAGCTGACACACAAATACTAAAAAACTAAAACGGTTTATTTTCCAGACCAGTCCTGACTCATCATTCTATCTGCAGTAAAGCACAACTAGTAAATGTCCCTTATAAAAATGAAATACTGTGGTACAGTATCCTCAAGGAGGGCAAAGGCCATGCAGTGTTGCCTTTTAAAGAGTAGATAATCTGAACCGACACGCTCTGTAAACTCATTAAAATCAGTGACACTGACTCAGGCTCTCATGGCAAAAACTTAAGCAGAATGTCTTTCAAGTTACTACTACTCTGTTTTGAATTAAGGTTACGGTTTGAATATTTCCCTTGACCAACAACCGGACGAAAATAACTGTTGTTTCTTCCATCTACATTTCCGGCACCTGGCTAAAACACAGCCTGGAAACAAGACTGAGGACTAATTGGTGGCGTTTGTTTCAAACCGACGTTATCAGAGCAGGAATAAGTAGACTGTCAAATCTAACAACAATCTTCTCTTCCTCTCTCTCTCGTATGCTTGAGGGACCACTTTGTGTTTACAGAGA
Organism: Thaleichthys pacificus; assembly: GCA_023658055.1. Lineage (NCBI taxonomy): Eukaryota > Metazoa > Chordata > Actinopteri > Osmeriformes > Osmeridae > Thaleichthys > Thaleichthys pacificus. The sequence continues at coordinate 2,853,989 of CM042854.1, forward strand.
CTGGGTTTCACCAGTCAGGAAGTGCTTTCCATCTCATTTTTTCTGTGCCAGACTTCCTTTGAGTGACATCATCGTTTCAAACGGTTATGAAAATCAAGCACACAGTCCAGTCGGCAGTCAGACTGTGAGTGTGTGTGTGAGTGCCCAGACAGAGAGTCACAGTGAATGCCCAGACTGTTGCCCCTAAGCAGGACCATGGAAGTGACAGAGGCATACAGTGATTCCATCTCTATTTTGGGGGACAGAACCATCGCTCATTCACTGTGGGTTTGTTTTACCTCAGCACACAAAACACAGTGTTTCCGAGATAAACTAGCCACTGATAAGTCACTTGGCCTATGTCTCAAAGCCTGTCAGTTAAAATGCCACCTAACCCGCCAGTTTAATCCAATGGACAACTACACCCAACATGGGTCCAGGTCAACAGAGACGATAAGTACCCACATTAAACCCAATCCTCTAACATAAGTCCTAATGACCTGGGTTAAACGCCTCTCTCAAAAGCACTGCTTCATCATTCCTATCTGAGTGGCTCTCTCTGCAGAGTAATAGGAGACGACAGGATGAGGAGATAATTAGTGGAAATTGAGGTTTGTTTTTTGTTTTTGTCGACCCTTCTGTTGTTCCTACCGAGACGTGTGTTGTGTCTTTGTGCGGCTGTGCATTGTGTGTGTGTGTGTGTTTCTCTGCGTTCATCAGGAAGTGACTGTCTGCACAGTTTCTCACTGGGGGATCCGGCAAAACCAATCTGTGATGGAGGCCTATTCAACGGATATTTGTATACCTTGAAAGTCAAATTGATTTTGGGGGCGTGGATAGAAAATAATGTTTTTAGTGAGGGTCGTCCCTCCTAGTGTTGCTGTTCTGGTTCCAGCAGCTGGTTCTGGATAGAGACTTTGTTCACACGCTGCACTTAGGGAAGCAAACAGGTGTTTTCCTCCAGGTGTTATCTCACAATCCCTCTACAGGTGAGAGAGAGAGAGAGAGAGAGATATGAGCGAGAGAGAGAGAGAGAGAGAGAGTGAGGGATATGAGAGAGAGAGAGAGAGAGGAGAGAGAGAGAGAGAGAGAGAGAGAGTGTGGAGCATTGCTATTCTGCCAGTGTGTGTGTGTGTGTGTGTGTGTTAGTATGTCTTGTGTGTGTGTACGATTGAAAGACAGATTTAGCACACCTGGTACAGGTATAAAACAAAAAGCAAACGATAAAGTTAATGACCTTTATCATTAAGCTAACAAATCAGTAACCTATTAAAAAAAATCTACCTTCAGAAACTCACCATTAGCAAGAGAAGGAAAGGGTCAGACTGTCATGCTACATGTATGAAAGGCACCAGAACAGAACTCAATTCCGACTACGAATCAGACACCGTTTTACTTACTTCTCCTTTAACACCTCGCAATACATCAAGAACACTAAAACTTGTTCCGAGACCGCTTAGCGAAAAGACAAGGTTAAAAGGAAAACACCAAGATTAAAACATGGTTCTGCTCAAAAGTCTTTGCTGCTAAGGGGACACCATGTTACTGATCATAAATCTGACAGGGCGACGCTTTTATGCCTGTTTTTAATTGACCAGTTAAGACTGTGTGGGCCTCAAGCACAGCGGGACTCTGAGGTATTAGTGTCAGGTGGTCCTCACGTCTCTTGCCTTTGATGAGTTTGATTCATTGCCTACATATAGTTTTAAAAGAGGAAATGACATCACGTACAACTAGATTCATGGTTCTGTCAAACTGCAGGTGTACTGTATAGATAGAGAGATGTGTTTTGGCCACACACTGGCCAGTGTGTTACTCTTAAAAGTGTTGCAACAATCAAACTAAAACTTCAATTGTCATCAGTAAGACTTGATTATTACCCTCTTTAGTGAAAACAAAAAAGATGCACACTGCAAGATTGTAATCTATTGTTTCACAATGACCGTAACATGCAAAACAGGTTCAAGGAAACCCAGCATGCGAATTCACCCCTGTAAAAATATCATCCAATCCAACGAAGTGGACGTGGAGGCTGAATCCATACAGTATAGCTGCACATGTGGATGTGAGCCCAACAGTGTCAGGAGGTTAAGAAGTTTCAGAGCCCTGCGGAATGTTAACAGCAATCCGGCAGGAAGTCGAGTCTTCTCAGAAAGCCCCACAGAAGGAGGAAGGAGAAAATGAGAGCGAGACCGAACTAACTGTTTCTCTAAAGTTCAGCCAGGCAGGAACCTATAGTTTGGGGTTTCAAAGAGGGTTTTCTTCTTCACAGAGAGGGAAAGTTGTTTGTATTCCAGTCATACCCAGAGCTCACCAGAAACTGACCATTTCGATAAAAGCTGCTAACATGAGTCATGTTAACGTCCCTAAATCCTAACGATGACCTTTCAGGGTCAAACCTAAACAGATTCAATCGGGTTACACACAGGCAAACCACTCAGAAGCACAGTTCACCAAGCTGCACAGGAAAGCTGTGTTGGGGCCCTTATCTAGGTGACAGGGACACCTACATCACCATTCCATAATCAGGGATTAACAAATTAAAAAGATAAAAGACTTCAGAAATGTTAGGACCATTGTTGTCATTTGGGACGTGTAGGTCTCTACAGGTCAAGCACACGTCGCTGTATCTGAAAACGTCAGCGCTGAAGCCTGTGGTATGTAAACAGTCACGGTTCAATCAGTCCACAGGAAATGCAGGATTGGGTCTGGTTTAATGTGTTCACAGCCATAGTTGCTCTGGTGCCCTACATACTGTGGGTTCAGTGTAAAGAAACTGGCTTCAGATACATTGCAGACTGTTCTGGCGTAGATCCAAAATGTCTACCTCCTTGAGTAGGTGTTATTTCAGGAGTGGTGTAAAAAGGTTTTAAATGAGCCAGCAGTCATTTTTCATGGGAAGCCAAGCTGTCTGGAAGGTTTTCCTTTTTTTCTTGTGTAGGTACGAGGTACATGCTCTCTAATGAAGGATGAAATCTGATACACACGTCATAAAATGAGTTTTTTTTTGTCCATTCAATCACCTTAAGTACATGGCCGACACCAAGAGCTGTCATTTAAACTTGTGCACATCCACACACACACACACACACTTTCTCTTTTCCCCTTTGTTTCACAACACACACACACACACACACACACACACACACACACACACTCCATCCCTTCAACCCGTTACAAAAGGAAAAACTCCAAACTTTTATGAACTGATTACGCCTTTTGTAATGAATTCAAGAAGCCGTGGCATAAAGAAACTGCAGACTGAGCAAGCTCGTACCAGGACCAGGCCTGCCCCCTCTCAGCGGGTTAGAGGACGAGGACGGAACAGCTCAAAACGACGAACCTGCAACGTTTAGAAATTCCTGTTTCACAGGTATTGTGTTTCACTCTTAAAACGAGCCAAAAGCGAGAGAGAGAGAGAGAGGAACTCTTAAACTCCAAAATAGCTCTGTCGGCTTTATGAGAGTGATTTAAAAACACGTTTGGATATGATGTGGGGTTAAATCATCATTTGTTGTGGCATCTCTGTGAATGGTCATTATTGGGCTGTTATGTTCAATGCTACTAATGACAAATGCAGACAGTTTTGGGGGCTGTGGGAACAGCAAACAACCGATAAAGCTGCGTTCAAGAATGCAGTCTTTCACAGGATGAACTGTTCTTACTCCTCCATTTTTTTGTGGAAACAAAAATTCTGACTTCACTCTGTAGTTCCTCGTGGTTTAAGGTGACAGACAAGGTGCTTGGCACTCCAGCCAAACTGACCTCTGATCAGCTCCAGAGAGTGAAACTACCTACTCTACCTACTCTACTCCCTAGGCAGTTTAGAGGCAGACTTTAGACTGAGTAACGAAACTAGTGTGATTAGTGACATACCAGGTAGCCTGGCTCCTGATAGGTGGAGCCAGGGAGCCTTGCTCCTGATAGGTGGAACTGGGTTTGACTTGCGTTACCTTGAAAAGAGCCCGCCCCCCTAGCTCAGCTAGTTCAAATAAACACAAGCCTGTTCAACCGACAGCACTGACAGATATGAACCGTCTGACTCTGGCTGTGTCAACAAAGACAGGCCGGCTGGAGGATACTGTGGTTGGCTACCAGAAGTAGACCAAAGTGGTCTACACCAGGGCTGCTGAACTCTGTTCCTGGACACTACCGTCCTGTAGGTTTTGATTCCAACCGTACCCCAGCACACCTGATTCTAATAATGATCTGGTTGATAAGCGACTAAGAACTAAAAGAAATGCACCTTTTATTGTGCAGTACTCCTATTTTATTTTAAATTATTATTCAGGAATTATCTGGAAAGAAATAGAAAAATGAACCTGTGGTGAAATGTAAAACCTCAGCAAGGTGAGGATGATCTAATTCAAATTCTTGGGTTCACACTGTTGGGCACAAATCCTTTGTTGGTAAGGAAAGTTTAGCTCCTTGTCAAATGTCCTTTCCTTTAAGACTGGGGCCTTTGTTTCAATGGAGATTAGCAGAGAGATATGAAGGCAGGCAGGCAGATATTTGAGACTATTGTGTGAGCATGCTCCTGGTAGAGTGTTCTCTCTCAAAGCCCACTGCAACTCAAGCCCCACGGATAGCTGTTATCATGCGATTAGAAAGGCCACTAACAACCTAACACTACCGATTACACCTCTAACACCTGAGGGGAATCGCTCTTTAAAACCTTAACCACTCCCACACGAAAACACGTCATCTGTGTAAAGATGGCCAACTTTCCCAACTGTCAAGCGGTAACCGACAGGGCCTGAGATGGCAGGGTTGGGGTGTGACTCATGGAAACAACACTCTCTCAGGTGTAGCACCCGCATCATTGGCAGAGTGGAAGAGGACGTCATACAGGTTTTCACGGATCAAACTGTCTGATTTCAACACATTCCCGTTCCTTGTTCATTCCTTCCTTCCTTGTCAATTAGTTGCAGACAGCAGAATTTCCTTTTGCAATATGTGATGAAAACCATAGTTTCGCTAAGTTTCAGTCCTAGTTTTTACATTTTTTGATTTAAAGAAAAAAACATGCATTTAAAGCAGTTGTTGGTAGTAATAACACAGGTCAAATGTACTGCTTAACATACAAAACACACTTAGATTAAAACATACTGTATTCTAAAAGTTACAACGTTAAAGACAAGAGATAATGTCATTATAATGCCCATCTATTACATTCATCCATCAACATTGTCTTCTTGGTAAGTGCAGTTATATACCTGTATGGTGTTTATACATCAACAAGTTGGCATTGTGAGCCAATTCCGTGTTCATAGACAGCTTCCCCCACTTATGTAGGTTTCCTATATACTTTGCAGCTATTTTTAGCAATATAAGGGGACCTCTTCTCAGAGGAAACTTGAAAAAAGGTACGGAAATGCCACAGTTCTACTTGGAACGACTCCAAACTGCACTAAGACCGCTGCATTTCCCACATCTCAATGGCCAGTGGTCAATGTATTGAAAATATTAGGATTTTTTATGTAGAGCGTAGTATAACAGGGAAGGTAGTTTGTGTGTGAACATGGTTTTACAATTCACCAAAACGAATTGACAATGATTAACCAGTTACAATGCACGCTATAACTTTTTTTGTTTTGCGAGGTAAAGTTTAGAGGCAACTTACCTCAGTAAAAAAATTGTCCATTGCCCTTGATGTTAATCCTCACGGATCAGTGTATGCAAATAGCGCATCAAATGCATGTGTCTGTGTTCAGAGCGCTGGAATTGACAATAGTTTTAGTCCATGTTGAAGAAGAGCTGAGGTTTCGGGACAAGGAGCTGGACGAATGTGCTGTTCAAGCCTTTTGTTTAAATGGATTACAGTTGTGGCAAAACACCATATGTCCATAGAATCTTCAGAGAGCGATGACTTCGGTTCTCCTCTAAAAAAAAAAGCGACTGTAGTTGCGCTCTAGCAATTTGTGTTCTCACCAATTGCTGGGCGCTGGGCACTTGGTCTGCCCGTCATGCACACGTTCGTAAATAGTCAAACGTGCTCAAGTTAAGTATAAGTGGCGAGCCAAGTTTGGAGCGACTCCACCGGTAGATACCGTAGCTCCACCCAGCAGGCACAGTTTGGCGTGGTATGGAAGGCTAATCTCAGGGACAGCCTCTCTTACTCCGCCTGCTGTCTCGAGAGGAATTTGAACCCCTATCCCTGAAACAACAGGGCGTCTCATCCTCAAAGAAAACACCTCATTAAAAATAGCTAAATAGACGTTGATGTTCCAGTTTTAAAAAAATAAGCGAAATAAGCACGCGTTAATTCATAGGCTACTCGGATAATGATGACAGTCATGCTTTTTATCCGAATATTTAATAATTCTTAAAATTCTTTCACATTAAAGTGTTACTATAAGAAGTCCCTCTATGGTGTTAAAGCTCAGAGTTCCTTTGGGAAACGATCTCCGAAATAGAATATTCTTCCACTTAGGACCCATGAGATGCCATAGGTCTAATGAGTATTTCACAAATTACAGGGGAGGAGCATTCCAGAAGGCCACCATTCAAGTTAAATCAGATAACGATTACTTAATAACATGCACTTACAAAGCCTTCTTCTTAAACTTGTTGTTTTTTTTCACGGAGTATAAGAGTAGAAACTTTGTCGAAACGTCTTATCTAGGCCTAATTGAATTTCTCCAGGGTGTCTTTAACGTCTTCTCCGAGTTGTTATAAAGAAGACTATCTCGGACCCCCGCTATTTTAGCCACAGGCTGCCGGCAGAGCATATGCATTCATCACCTTCCCAGCCTCACTCCTGTGAGAGTTGTTAGCCTGTCTCGAGCCCTTTGACCCACGAGCCACATTTCTAATAAAGGTTAACTCCCCCCATGGCCTGCAACAATTATTTAACTATAGCCTGAGGTTCATTGGACCACATTGCTGCTAATGCGTTTGGCATGTTTAGCTGCTGTTTTTGTTGTTGTTGACTGTCTATGTCTTGAATCAATGGCTGGCTGAACAATGTTCTTTCCAGCTTTTTTTTTCAAATATAATCACATCTCTTGGCAAATTGGTTGTTGCCTGGTTGTTGATGGTGAAGACCCACACCTTTCTCGGGTTGTTCCCAGATGGAATTGAGTTGTCTTTTGTTTGTCGCCCTCAAAAACACTTTCTGTCCTTGTTGGAGTGTCAATTTAACTGCTTTGCTTTAGGGTAGGACTATCTCCGAGGTGTCCAAGACACAAAACCACTTTATAAAGGTCAGTGAACTGGACGATGTTTCTCTGCTGACCTTCCCCTCCTCCTCTCAACAAGTCAAATCACACAACTTCCCATGAATGACAGTATCTAAGCTTAGCAAGGTCGACAGGGAGGGCATGTCAGCTTATGATTAGAGCCCACCTGAAAGGCCTTGAGGCCCACCGTCGAAGAGACACTTAAGAAATGATCAACTTCTCAGTCTTGCCTCTACCTGTTGGAGATGGTCTACTCAGTGAATTGTTGGGGAGATTTTGGAGAGATGTAGCCCCGTAGGTCATCCTTCACTGGGGTCAGGGGCCTTCAGTGTGTGTTCTCCTGAATCTGTGTATACACAGCAGGTAACACTGGAGAGCCGGGTTCAAATCCAGTCCTAACCCTAAATAACCACTGTGCTACAACCGGGTGTTTAACCTCAGTGCTGAACACTTGCTTTCCAGATTCAAAATGACACATCCCAAATCACTGACTCAGATGTAGTTATTCAGAGCTAGTTATACAGATCTTCAGATGTATTTATTTACCAATCACCAATCAATACCCCTCACATAGTTACATGAACCTTCACATTATCAAGTTGCTGTCTGAGGTTAGACGATCAATGTTAACAATAGTGTCCTTGTAGGACAGGCTTAAAGTTTGTAAGGAAGGACAGGGACAAGATTAAAGAATTGAAAGAATATATCAAAGCAGACATATTCAGCCCTTGGAACAGTTAGAGTAAATGACTTGAGAAGCACGTGGGATGAATGCATCTCTAGTCTACATCTAAAGCCTCCCTTTGCTAACTCGGCGTCTCCCAAACAGGATGAGGAAGACAAACATTTCCTGCAACCATTTTAGACTTCTTCTCCCAAAGATGCCAGATAACGGATTCATCCGCCTCTTAGCCGGGTTCCCGTTGTGTGTCAGTGGTGAAGCCAAGAGAGACTTCCTCAGCTCATCACAGGGAGAGAGATGAGAGAAGCTAAAGTTTTTTAAAAAAACTAGAAAGAAAGCTACAAGAGGCTAGTTTAACCCTTGTGTTATCTTTGGGTCATTGGATGTTGTGTATTGGGTAAAATTGGGTAAACACAACGATGGTTCGTTATGAACCTTTGGGTCATGTGACCCGAAGGCAGCACAAGGGTTAAAAGGAAAAGGAAGATCCCCCCAGAGGAGGTGGAAAGGATGGAGAGATGAGTGAGGTAAACTCAAAGAAAATTAGATGGAGAGAAAGAGGGAGAGGGAAAGAGAGAGAGTAATTACTCGCTCTCATGGGTGTCACACCCACTTCCTACCATTACCAAGGCCAATGATGACACATCAACTTCTCAAAACCGACAAGAGATATGATGATTAACCCCTGCAAGCCACAGGGTAAGGTTGAGGTGGCAGAGAACCGTGAAGGTGGAACTAAGTCTTGAAGTAACAGAGAACAATGAAGATTGATCTAACTCTGGAGACATCAAAGCATGTCTGTGGAAACATGTGAAAGCAACTGAATATGAGGTGAAATCCATGGAACGAAATCCTAGAGCGCAGAAATAAATAAAAAAACAATAAAGAAACAATTTAAAACTAGCATAAGGATTAAGTGAAAGTTTGTGTCGTCAAGAAAATGTCTTGACATGTTTACAAACTCACTGGACCACTTATTAATGATCAAATACAGTTTACATCCAGAAGACAGCTGTGATACTTACACTGTAAACTGAATGTTAGCCTCAAAGAAAGACTCACTAGCACCAAGAGTTTCCCTCGGAAACTCCCAACATTAAAATGCTTTTTGAGGTTGTCTTTAATCTCTTAAAGTGCAGTTCCTGAAATGGCCTTGAGGTTTAACTTCTGTGAAGTTCTATCAAAAGGAATGATGGATGTTCTACAACATAACAACATAAAAGGAAGTCTTCTGTTTTCTGTATGGTATATACAAGTCCACCCAAAAAAGTTCAGTGAATTGTGTGTATACTCTTTGGCATTTTTCCAACAGCTGCTGTGGCCTTGGCAACGCATCAAACCACCTGTTGGATTGGTTTCTCATTCAACCCGGAGAGCAGCTTTGATGAGTGGAGATACTGGCAGGACTACTAACCGTGTGTGTGTGTGTGTGTGTGTTTCATACAGGACACACATGCTGAAAGTCCTCTCACAGAATGATAAGATATACACCCAAACCTAGCTTTCACGCTGGAGACATGCAAATGTAGATTTGCACACACACACACACAATCTCACACATTGACTTGTGGACTGTTCAAATTATGCTGTGATTACATTTCTGCACATCCATTAACCATAAGTCACTGAACTCTGTGGGAACCGTTATCAACAGAGAGAGAGAGTATTGTATGTAGAGGGAGATGGTGGTTCTGTGGTTCTGGACATTCAGGAGATGGTGGAGAATGGCACATCAGTTTATTTTCCTTTAGCCAGAAGATCAGATTTAAATAACTTCTTCAATCCGCTTATAGCCTACTTGAATGAAGATGGTGACTATGAAGGTGACTTATGAAGGGGGGGGGGGGGGGGGGGGTCAAGATTGTTTTGTTGTTTGCTGAGAAAGGCTGGACAGTCTTTTGTTCTACAGAGCAAAGCAGTGATGTTGAAGAAACACAGGCTCGGGTTGCACCAGGTCATTTCTAACGTCTTCCATGCCGCTTTTTGACCTCGCTCTAATCCCAGCCTACTTCCTGTTGAAAGGACTCCGGAATGTGCGGCATTCCGGCATGTGCTCCAGTTCCTCACCCTGGAAAATTGTTCTAGTTCTGTCAAAGCAGCTGAGACAGCAGCATTCCGTGTTTCCCTGTTCGGAATAGCTTCTTTATTACGAGACTAGAGGAACACTGTCCACCGATTTATTCAGGGCATGAATTCGATGATGCAATTCTTAGCGTGTTGAGTGGATAGCAGTTCTTGGATTGATGCCGTTGATATGAGTATTTTTGGGATGTCTGGAAACTGGCTAACAGTCGGTTATGCTGCCCGTGTCATTTATTTTAGCCCTTTTGATTTTTTTTGTTTCGACTGAAGTCTTTGGGTATAGCGCAGTCTAGTGGCCGTTAATTGCACTATCGGTATTGACGGCAAAATAAGAGGTATTTCATAGGTTATTAATGAAAACATAAAAACGTTTAGGGTTTCTTGTTGGTGGTTTTGCCTTTAATTTAACCAGAATTTGCTAGATAATGACCTTACAAACCTATTCTCGCATGCAATTGTATATAATATTCCAATCTTCAATCCAAATGATTTCAATCAAACTTAATGACCGGTGAGTTCGCATTCGATATTAGGCCTACCATTGAGTGTTTATTAGAGCGTATTAGCGAGACGTGATTCGGTGTCAAACTAGTGTTATTTCGCATATATATACACAAACTAAGAGGACAGGGGGCGCAAGGAGTCAAAGATACAGCAGTAACTGTAGTGATTCTGGGTTTCAGGACTTCCCTTAAACGTATACATTTTACACATAGACCTATAGGCCTACTTTATGAATAAATTGTAGATGGTCCTGAAAAGGATTATTGAATCAGGAAGTGAAAAGTATACAGCCTAACTGTAATCTAATGACAAAGATGGCCTACATTAGCCTACATGTTCACCATGGAGTAGCCTAATTTTAATAATTCGCTTCGAGTTACTGGATTAGGAGACTGGCCAATGTATCCTATTAATTTAGTTATTAACTGAGATCACAGTGAATGAAGGGTATTCATAGCGCTAGATATAAGCACTACTCATTCTATTGGGTTCGAGAAGCGCCCCAGCTGCGCCGCCACCTTATGAGCGAGAATAGTGTGCGTGTGTGTGTGTGCGCGTGTGTGTATTGTGCATACGTGCGCGCGGCGCCGGGGAAATGCAGAGCGAGCCAAGCAGAGCACTACCGTAATAGGCACAAGCCACCACGCGCACAGGCGAAGCCGCTTGAAAAAACACACCAGCCACTTACTGCAAGGAGCGCTTTGTAACTTCACCACTAACGGTAAGATACATTGATATCGTCGCGATTTAATATCGTTTTCTTTCACAGATTATTGTGAAAAAAGCGATTTTAACCTGTTTTATAATCTGCTTGGCCATTTCTGTTTTTCACCTTTCCATTTGGATAGCTGATGCGCGCGCTGGATAAAAGAGCGCATTTGAAAGAAATTAAACACCTAACTGATTGACATGACAATATTGTAAAAAAGAATGTTGACAAAACCTAGATATTTAGTGACCTGATTTTAGTTTTTTTTATCTCATGCAATTCTAAAGACAAAATTGTCAGGATAAAGGGGTGTGTCTCTTTCTCATGCAGTGTCTGGAAAAAAATATATACCCTCACCAAACAAGTAGGCCTATTTAAATATTGCTATTAGCTTCCATGTTTGTCAGTGCTTTAACTATATAAAGACGAGCAATCGGTCGGATTGTACTCCAGAGGCTTGAATAGGGAACATATAATGTGAGTGGGCACTCCAAATAAGGCAGACGACTTGGTCAACAACAACAAAATAAAACAAGAAAATCACCATTGTATACGAGATATTGTAGCATCTTTCTTAGTGGAAGTCACATAAACGCAGAATATACGATTCTACGCCCCACCTCTTTGTGTCTGTGCGGAGGTGTGACACATTTGGCTGCACTAGGGCTATACACACTCTGTGACACACACACACATGCACTAACACACACATAACACTGGTTTTTAGTACAACCGAATTATGTCACAGCAACTGTGAATTATTGATTTAAACATTCATTTATTTTCTGAAAATACACCTTAGAAGGATGCTCTTATAACATATGGGTCTGGGGGCGGCAGAGAGGGGGGTGGGGTGGGGGGGGGGGGGGTTGGCAAGGGGAGGACAGCTCAATCTATATACATTTTCCATACTCGCTCATTATACACACCGTAACATTCACGTCAGATTAGGGAAAGACGATATAATCTCATACGTACAGATGAGTGTTCACTTCAAATCACCAAAACACATGGGTTTGAAGGGAACTTCGATCTATAATTGCTGGGTTCTTTGTTTCCTTGGGACGCATGCGCAGTACATTTAGGGTGTGGAAGCGCGATATGCCACCTTGCCTATCAATTGCTTGTGGCGCGTAGGCTGTACTGTTACTTGCTGTAGAGCGGGAAAAGGAATTCTGCGTTCACCGACTACAGTTTACCGTTTGTTATTACATGTATGCCGGTTTATCATACATGTAACCTAAAATGAGCCGTATAGTGTGACTGTGGTGTGATTGTGCGCTTTGCGGAATGAAATAAATGTTAAAATGATGAGGGATAGCCTTCTAGGAACATCGAGGGGTCGAAAATATGTATTGTGCTTGGTTTATTTTAGGGCGATGGTGACGAATGATTGGTTAATAATTACATTCTAATACTGCCATGCTAAGTCAAGCTCTTCGCTGCGGCATCTCGCTGTCTGGAAAATATAATCACATCCTACTATTGTAAAACATTGTAGACTATCTATCGTTGTGCCATAATAGCGTTCAGATGTGATGAAGTTATGAATGTATGATTAGATGGGTGACTCATCCTGTGTGGTTTGCGGTATGGATCACCGTTGGGGTTCTGAAATTGGACTAATGCAAGAGCCGTAGTTTAGCGTTTGCATTGTTTTTCCCCACCTGCAGACTACGCGTTACTTAGTATCATAAATCATTTTACAGGCCATCGTCCAACTATGACGATGATGATAACAGTTAGCAGGAGGGTTTAGCAGATCCTGCAGTGAAGATTAAGTTCCGCGGAGGAAGTCTAATGATTTAAAAAAACCAATGTCTCCTTTGTTCAAGTGCCAATGAATGGGATTATCTAGATCACTTTCATATAATGCCATTTCTTTCTTAATTAAATCAAGCTCTACCCATGATGCTATAGTTTCACAATCACATCCCATCGCAGAAAAAAATGCACACTTTTAGGCTACTATCCGGCACAAAGATAGGAAGAATATACATTTTCACACATGGGCGAACAATTGTGTGTGTGTTATGTGTGGTATATACAATCAAATATATGTATTTATATATATTACACAGACACACACACACTCGACGTATAGGCGAACGATGTCAGTCATGCGACTTGTGAATGCGAAGGTGGTCAACATGTAGTAGGACTTGTGGCACCTAATCAACTGCTCAGTTGATCTCGCCTGCTCAATCTAGATTGTGGTCACTAGGACCATCATAGTTCAACACAAGTCTTCCAACAAGTACGGCAGGATCAACTATGGCTAATGGAAATTGATTGGTGTTATCATAAGGATAAACCCCTGGTTGTGGGAAAGTTATTCTAGTTATTAATTCAATATCTTGATCAATGTAAGGAAAAATGAAAGGGAAATTCAATACAATCTAATGTGTTAGCCGTTAGCTATTCTGAAACAGGAAAGGGTGATGATAATTGGAGTATCTTCTTGGTTAATCTCTCCCTAACATTCCTTATGGAACGGTGCCAAATCCACTAGTGCTCTGAGATCCTTTTTGCATTTAAAAAATGTTGTGTCTTTGACACGTTGAAATATAAATAGCCTACTTGTATATCGATATATCTGGTGGTGTGATGTGTTTTTATATGTAGTTATGAGACAAACTTTATAGCCACAATTTCGAAATACCTTGGTAAAACCTGCTAAATTGGATTTATTTTGGTACAAATAAATGGACTAAGTTTCCTACAACAGACTCTTGTTGGAGATAAAAAAAATATATGTTATAAAAACGTTTTTGTCATTCATCAAATGTTTTTTTTTTTTTAAAAGCTACATTGATGGTAAATGTGACTTCCTATGACAGTGAAGAAAAAAAAAAAAAGCGAGATAAGGTTTTTTCCTGTTTCAGCCAGCACACTCATGCTTGCGACATAACAGCGATGCAACATGTTCTGTTCTTCGCCTTCGCACTCTTTTCCCTCAGCACCATCTGTCGCATTAGACTCTCGTCTTCCAAGAAATTGACTCAAACTGAAGCTGACGTTGCTATTGGAGGCTACGACAGCGAAACGAAGCACGCTCCGCTTAGCTCCAAACTTGTCCCAAATTGAATTCTAATATTACTCTTCTACTCATTTTTTACTCTTGCTTTCGTTGATTTAAAATACATTGGACTAGTGCAAACTCAGGCCAGTGGCAGTTAAAAAGAAATTTTTCTCACAACAATCCATTCCTCTGGGATCCTATTCCAGTGGGTGGGGAGATTGCGGTATGTGTGTGTGTGGGGGTGAAATATATTGAATTAGAATCAAACCTCAATGGGACCATTCTAACAACACAAACACAACAACACACTGGCTTAAACTCTGCCTATGAGGCCTATTCACTCGTGAAAACGGATTGAGCCGCAAACGCGCCACAACACCAGCTAAACCTAGTCTTCTCGAGAGACGTTAAGCTGACAACGTGTACTCGGGTGGCGTAGCAGAGGTAACACGGTGTGGGTGTTTCTTGTGCCCCTGTTGAGTGTTTTGGTGAGTCTGTGTAGTCGGTGTGTTTCTCTGGGAGGAGACGGGCAAACGATGGGAAGATCAGTACAAGATATGTTTCTCCTCTGTTTGTATGGGGCAAGTGATACTTGATGTGTGTCGAATGTGTGTTTGTGTTTCGGTGCTAATGAGTGTGTCTTTGAGAGGTTGCACTGTGTGGTTTTGTGTGTGTGTCATTGAGTCTATATTGAAAGTAGGCTTGTATGTATGTGCATCAGGCAGTATTTACTGTAATTAAAAAAACTTACATTTGTTGAACCAAAGGTGTCATCAATTTATCTCCGTCAGTGGATGCCTCTTGTATACAGCTCTGGAAAGAAATAAAAGACCACTGCACCTTTTTCTTTCATTAAAAAAAATTGTTGAGGAGGACAATTGAGTCCTTGTCAACTTTTTTTTAAAGGAGAGAAAAATGCAGTGGTCTATTGTTTTCCAGAGCTGTACTTTCCTATAGTAGGCCTACTCGATAAACCCAATCAATACTTTTGTGGAAACTGATTACATCAAACTATTTAAGTCATCTAAGCAATTTCTTCAAGTATGTAATAATTTATACAATCTTTTGATTCAATTTTCACTGAAGAAATTAGATTACTTAAATAGTTTGATGTAATTGGTTTCCACAAAGGTTTTGAGCAATATCAGGTTTTACTGTAAATCAGGTTTTACAGTGATACTGTAGAGTTTGGGTTACCTCATTTTACCTCTCTGCACCCAATGCCCCCTCACCCTGTGCTGCCCTCCCCCCCCCTATCCTCGCTGTTGTGTCTGGGGCCAGTGGATACCCGCCACGTCCAATTCCCCTCGGCCACATCTGCCCAGGCAGTGCCCGCTCGCTCACCCCACAGTGACAGGGGTCAGAGGGATATGGCGCTGAGAGGATCGGCTGGCTGGCTGGCCGATCCTCTCAGAGTCAGACACACCGAGGGGGAGAGGAACGGGAGTGGGGAGGGGGGGGAGGGACACTGGCTATGTCTGGGTAGAAAGGCTGCATGCCTGGGGAACTGACATTCAAACTGAGGGATGAGCGGGCGTGTTGTGTGGGGGTGAGTCGGGGTAGCAACGATGGCCGTCAATGAACAACCTACAAATTAGATTTTCTGCCTGGTGAAAATACTCGTTTAAAATTAATCGTTCATGGAATGTCAGGCTTTCTTCGTTGTGACATTCAAGCAAAACAACATAGAATGTTCTATTATATTCTTCAACATAGCATGTTGAAGTTACACAACATTTAACAACAGCTTTGTTTGTTTGGTAGCTATATTGACCTCAGTCTTTTCACATGTCTAAATTACCTGAACCACACACTCGAATGTTAACAATTCCTTTGTCATTCTTAGAATGCCGAGGGAACATTCTGTGAATCGTAGTTTGCCAGTGTTCCGGGCATTCTCAGGACCCATCTGTGCTTGCTAGGTAAGCCTGCAGAGATATTGATTGTAGTTTGGCCTGGTCTGCAGCCTGGTAAAAACAGTGGTTCTTTAGGCCCTGCAGGGGGACACAGGAGGGGGGTACAGGATGCAGAGATGCCAGAGTGCCACAGGACGGCAGGGGGGGTTTATCTGCATCAGTATTGATTGTCAGAGAAAATACTACAAGTCAACGATAAAAATAGTGATTTTAAGGGGGGTGGTGGGGTTGGTTTTTAAGCAATATATTTTCTGGGATGTTATCTTGACACTATCAAGTACAATCTGGTAGTCAAAATGTTCATGTAGGGTTTAATCTTTCTATGTTAATGTCTCCTGTCGAGGAAGAAGGGCGCAGTGTTCACTGTAAGGCCATGGTATTCTGAGGTTTCTAAAAAAAACATTAAACTAATTCATGTAAAAGTCTACTTAATCTTTTGGCCTACTGTTGTGGATCCATGTGATATCGTTGAGGTATTCAGAAATGAGTTCAAGGAGAAATATTAGATACTGGAACACCACCAAAGTACAAAATGGCAGCATTATTATGTCTCCTATTACATCATGTTCATTTGTGTTTGGATTATGTGACTTTTTAACAACCGAATATCTACATACAAAACACAGTCCAGTGCAGTTATTTATTATCTGCATTCTTCGCTCTTACTATACGCACTATATCTACGTTGCTTTGGAAAAAGTGTCTTCTAAACAATCAAATGTAAATATACACCACTAGCTACATCTCCCCAAACTGCATGCAGTAACTTTTGGCTGCAGTCAGCTTACAGCGATACCTGTGATTACTGTAATGTACAAGAGGATATGAGAGCACAATACGAGTAGTCATTTAAAGCCAAGAACAATGGCTGCATCAGTGGAAAGTGGAAGTAGCCCAAACAAGAACATCCAGCCTTCTCTGATTTCCACTGGGTTACTGTACAGTGTACACCGTAGCCTAATGCCTACAAAAACATTATTATCCGCTGCCAGAAAGTGTTATCAAAACGTTGTAAAAACATAATCGACAAATCGAAAAGAAGACACTAGCGTCTCCATTGGTGAGTATATCATCGAAGGGATCTTCAGAGACGGATGACAAATTTACATAATGCCCGTCAATTCAATTCCAAACGGGTTGTTAAGGTCACACAGGTTAGCTGTTGCCTAGCAATGGATGCAAATGGCGGGTTGTCTTTTCCAGCGTTCGTGTAGTGAGACGTGTGGGAGAAACCAGCTAGAGGCCGCTCATTAGAATTCAGCAGGGGCTATAACGAAGCATAAAAGCAAGATGATAATTATGTGACTGGGGGCTCGTAAAAAGTATACCGGCAGGGGATTTGACAGGGTCTCTGGATAAAGTCCCCCGCCTGAACAGACAGGATACATCGAGGGACAGGCTTGGAGTGCGTGCATTATTGCAAGATTATTGACAGAAGAGTGTGATGGAGGGGAGAATGAGTCTGTCTGTCACAATCGTTTGCGAAGCACTCTTTGAAACGGGAGAGGGGCAATCCGTCCCACATAGGCGAATATCGGATGGCATCCATCTTAAGTCTTTGTTTATGTGGGGTTTAGTACCTACCTACATCTTATCTTACGTGTAGGCCTACGTTCTGCAAAGGTGCGCTTCAGAATAAAATGGACGCCAGCTTGTGCGCCATTCCAGTCGTAGCTCCTCCAGGAGTGCAGTAGCCTACAATGCAACGTGTAGTTAGCGAGAATATCGGGCCAAAGCTATATGTAATCACGATAGGCATTGTGGCTTCATTCTATACGCGTGGCTATAATTAGCTACCGGTTAATTGAACGGCCTCACGTCTTCCTGTCCGAGGTTGAAAATAACCCGCCTTCACGCCGCGACTCCTTTGATGCCAGTGCGTCATCGAGGGATTTCTCTGCTCCCCGTTGGCGTTCCATCGACCTGTAGGAACTGGGGGGTGGTAGCCGTGCAGCTCGCTGTGGACACTGCCGGCATCAGCCAATCAGATAGCCAGACCGCATGACTTCCGCTGTTCATGGATCCAATCGGCCAATGAGACACTTGCTGCTGCCCCGCTGGTCCCACCTGTCAGCCCAGCATCAGATCAGTTATTTATAGTCTCTCTTAAAAATGAATGAGAAATGTGAAGAAACGGCGTTTCAATGTTGCGGCCTACAGTTGTTGCGGCGGGTTATTGAACCAATACGGTAAAATGACTTGCAATGTATTTTTAGTGTACAGGACATTAGCATCAAAAAGAAACTGAACAGTTTGGGCCTACTATGAGGAAAGTTAAGGGTTGATAACATTCAACCAACATTGTAACGACAGTTCATGTGATTTTTGAATTATGACAGTTGACGCTATAGAGATGCTCCCTTGCATGTCACCACCCGATTCAGAGGTCCTGAAAGAACAATATTTAAAAGAATGTATAAAAAAAAACGACATGCAAAGCCAACAACATCAACAGTTCTCAGACACTCTGGTAGATTGCGACTTGGTTCTGCAGCTTGCCTTATTGAGAGCACTTGGAGGCCTGTTGGACAGATTGAGTAGACTGTAGTGCATTGCATGATTTAGTGCAGACTGGAAGGCAGTGCTGGGACTGATCACATTCGGAGGGTTGCCAGGATGGATGGCAACCTGCACTATAAATATGGCACCAACACCTTGCAGCCTGTCGAGCACGTTTACTCTAGATTAATATTTCTCTCCAAAGCACAGTTCTCTTAAAAAAAAAAGGAAAAAGAATGAGGTATTAGGTTGTGCATGGACAGATCTCTAATCATAAGCCAAGTGCCCATGATCAGTCTCCATAAGTGTTCAGCAGTCTGTAAAGCTAGGTCAGGTGGTCTACACGGCTGAGCAGAATGTGCTTCCGTTCGATTGGTGGAGACTTCTTCTTCAGAGGTTCTGTATAAGTGAGGCTGTCCCAGAGGAAGTTGTGAAATAAAAGTGACTTCATTCTGATTGTTTGTTAGTGAAGTTAAGTCTTGTGTGTGTTTTCCCTGTCCTTTTTATCTATCCATCTGTCTGTCAGTCTGTGAAACTGACCTACCTATCTACCTATGTCTATCTGCCAAAGCAAAGTAATGCAAAGCGGACAGTGCCCTATTTTTGGAGTGCATTCGCAAATATGTCCATTTGCAAATCGTATCTATCATCATAAAACATGTATTTTTGTAATGCAGCATGGAATTCATGTTGGTAAAGTGACTGAAACAGAATACTGAGGAAACTGAGTCACTTACTTCTGCTTCATTTTCTAGAACCAGACTGTGTTTCCCTCTGATGTTTTTCTGCTCTGTTTGTCCCAACCCCCACGAGACTCTCAATCTCCCTGGTTTCTTCCAGTCCGCCTTTGTAAAGTAAGGCATAAACTGTCTCGAGTGTGGTATGTTGTCGAACAACTGAAAACAAATTCATTTTGGAAGGACACATTGATAAATGTCTCCTGCAGATACTCCCTCTCACTGTAAACCAACATTGATAAAAACTGGATTGCTGATATGTATCCAGTTCATTGAGTAACACACACACACACACAAAAACCCTGAACAGAAAAAGATATCCCAAGTTATGAAAATATATGTTGGCTTAGACCCTAGATAAAGTATGGAAATAACAAAAAGCGGCCCCAGCAATAAAGCAAATAAGCCATCTGAAATCTTTTGGCTGTGCGTTTTTGTCGGATGCTGTTCCGTCCGCAGAATAGTTGAGCCAAGTGGGGCTGGAAACCAAACCAATCTATAATAGAATTGATTAGCGAAATAACATTGCCTGATAAGAATAGTTGTCTACCTTCCTAAAGGAAGTTGTGTCCATCAACATAATCACAAAAGCCAATATATAGCCATAAATATAGCCATATTTTATACATTACATTTAGTAATTTAGCAGACGCTCTTATCCAGAGCGACTTACAGTAAGTACAGGGACAGTTCCCCCTGAGGCAAGTAGGCTGAAGTGCCTTGCCCAAGGACACAACGTCATTTGGCACAGCTGGGAATCGAACTGGCAACCTTCAGATTACTAGCCCAACTCCCTCACCGCTCAGCCACCTGACTCCATTTATAGACTTGACGTTTTACATAAAGTAGCATCCTCTCCACAAAGTTCACCAGCCAGCCAAGTGACTTCCACTACACAACCAACTACACAAACATGCAGTATTAAGTGACAGTTAGCTTGTGTAGATCCTCAACAACTCGACACATTTACGAGATGATAAGCCAGCGTAATTTGACTAAAGGTTGGGTTGTTCTTTAGGATCCCATCTGTGCCAAGACAGATGCTCTTTTAAGTATTTACCATCAGGCACTTTCAGAGACACACCCCTGGTTCATCCATGTCTTGGGCCTGTTGGTTTAACGACTGTTAGCATGTTACTGGTAGTACTGAAACACTGTCAAAAAGAATACTTAAAAAAAAACCTCGCCCTGTTGATTTACTGCACTGAGTCTGTGTACATCCTTATCTTGGATTCTACTTGAAGATACGTGTTAAAGATGCCATCGAGAACCACACAGACGTGTGTGTGTGTGGTAGTGTGTGTGTGGGTAGTGTGTGTGTGTGATGCTGATAACAAAACCAAAGTCAATGCTCCTATAGGTTGGTTGTCGTTAACAACACAACAATCTATAGTCATTTAGGTGAAATACATCTATTGGACATCTATAGGACAGGGCGTTGGTGCTGTAAAACGAATAGTAAGGCTCCTTTAAGGGCCCTGTGGGATCTGATATCCTACGATGGAATACAACAATGAGTGTTGTTAATGACTCAGTTGGTTACCTTTTAAAACGATTGCTTCTGTTGAACATGGTTCAGGTGCACTGACCTGTATCTTTCCCTCTACGACTCATGCCTCTGAAATGCTATCCCAGCATTAGGCGCATTCCACAACTAGCTTCCGTTTGCTAGGGGTTCCCAAGGAAAGGTACCTTAAATCTATCAGCCGTTCCCAAAGCTGCCAGCAGACTTCTGCTGACAAACACACCAACAAATAATAATAGCTGCAGTCTAATCTGTGGGAGAAAGGATTGAGTGACATGTGCGTAGTAGCGCACTATCAATAATTCACCCCACTTTTTCTGAGTTTGCCTGCATAGCGAGACCTTGATGATGAGCGGATGAGCGATATATCACACAAGACGGAAGCGAGAGGCTCCTGGCTTCTACCCTGGGATCTGTGTAATTCTTTGTGGTTTATTGGGGGGGATGTCTGATATTAGCCTCCTAGCTACTCTTGGGAGCGGCCTGTATGAAGGGGGTCATGCTTCCCCTCTCATACAAATGAACCTGCCTCAAGAACGAACCTACTTAATAGAAATATAACCGCTTATACCCAGAATACAGATGGTGCCTTGTGGGTATGGATGCTTCGGAGGGCTTCTCATGGCTCCCGCGTGGTCACATACATCATGTTCGGTAGGCCTATACTGGTGTATTTCACGTGATGGTTACCTCTACTTCGGTCTAGCTAGACTCTACTGAGGATTGATGAGGCCTTCAAGGACAGCCTCACCCATGTTTATTGCTGAGCTTTTCGTCGCTAGACCTGAGGCACCATATCATTAGATACCCTGCGCTACATCACTGCGAATGTGACCATTGTGCAATTCCTACAACTTTTTGATGCTTTTCGCAAGAAGTCTTTTCGTTAGAGTGATCCATGCTGATTAGTCGCATCATTATCTTAGCTAATGGCCTCTTTTACAGATGCTTGTCTCAAGTGTAAAACCACCAAACTCACAGTCCTCACAGCACATCGAAGTATTTAGTCTTCTGCTGTGGTAAGATGCAGAACTTTCCAGCCATGGGCAAACTGACCCAACGTCGCAAGAAAGTGCTGACTGAAACCTCTAGAACAGACCGTAAAAAATAAATAGCTGTTTGATCACAAGTTCTCGTTTTAATTTAGACCATCTTCACGAGTGATCGGTTCAGCCCTTCAATGCCTCGAGGATATGTCGTTTCTGACCGTCTGTGACCGTGGACGCTGTGCTACTCACAACACCTTTTACTGCAGTTTGATGTTCCTTTGAACTTTTTCCTTTTCACTCGAGCTAGCATTAGTATGGCATAAACTCTCTCACCGTCTGTCCACTCAGATGAGAACAGCCTTTGCAGCGGCCCTATCTCTTTAAATGTGAATGTTTGGCTGTGTTTACACTTTGCTTACCAGGACCCCCTTCTTGAGTTCTTTAAGGCAACCTTGAAGCTGAGGGATTGCTGTATATGTTAGCAGAAAGCCCGACTCAGTGTCAAAGGTCACACATTTCTCAGACAGACTGTCCAAATCACCCCTTAATATCGTGCATACGAGTGTGGGTGTGTGTTTGTCAGTGTATGTGGGTGTGTGTGTTTGTCAGTGTGTGTGTGTGTGTGTGTGAGTGTTTGTCAATGTGTGGGTGTGTGTTTGTTTGTCGGTGTGTGTGTGTGTGTGAGTTTGTCAGTGTGTAAGTGTGTGTGTGAGTTTGTCAGTGTGTCTGAGTGTGAGCGTTTGAGTGATTTGCTACTGTGTTAATCTCTGTAAGAGAGGGAGTAGAGAGTTATCATGCGGGGAAAATGTGTTGCCCGGACAACAAGTGATGTAACCTCCTTTAAGTCTGTGATCACGACTTGATCTATTTTCTGGTGTAATCAACTCTACAGACTGTGTTTTGTTAAAGGCAACTCATCCAGAGTGAAGCTAGGGCACCAAGAAGCCAACTAACATTCTGCTGTTCCAATATAGCTGTGACACAACACGCACTTGTCCATACTCATATGTTTGTGTACTACATTGACGTGGAAGTTTAGGTTTATGATTAGGATTATGATAGGTATAATCCCATACCTATTTATGATTAGGTATAAGGTTAGGGTCCGGTTTTATAGGGTTAGGGTTTAGGTCAAGGGTCAGGGTTAGGGTTAGGGCTAGTACTGACGCCACAGGCCACCTTCTGCGTCCAACAGTGACACCAAGAGTTCTTCACGAGCAGCAATACGTGACGCTTTCAGACTAAGACCAGGCTGACAAGCACTACCCTGCTCTGGCACTGATTATTATGTGAGGACGTTTCGATGGTCTCTTGACATTGGGAGGGACACGTCTTGTTGACGTTCTGGAAGGTTCCCTGTTTTTTCCTGTCAGAGCGCTGGCACCCTGTTCCCCTCACTCAGGGTCACCACGGCAACCAGTCACGACGGTGCTGTCATCGACTGGTTGACACTGTTGGACGAAAGTCAACTTTTGACAAGAAAGGACTTTGCAAAGTGACCTTTTCCTGTTGCAGACAATGTGAGACATTTATAGATTGGTGAGATATTGGCAAGATACGGTTATCGTTTTTTGTTGTTGAAAAAGTGTCAAACATAAAATTGCAATGACAGTATAATCATTGTTATAGGAATTAGAGGTCGATACCAATATGGAAGTCCAAACTAGACATTAGTTTGCACTGAAAGACGGAGAGATGTCCAAACTTATTGTTGCCATTGCTAACCCTCTCACAAGACAACTATGATTCTATAGTGATCTCAGTGAAAGCTGTAGGGATATCACACTACTGGGAAGTTGTTACGAGAATATGGAGGGTTTTGATTGGCTGCCACTAAACAGTTGTTGGGTTGAGCTCATTCTTGGTGTGCTGCAACCCTCTTTATAACCCACTCCGTACACTGTCCATGTTCATATGTTTATGCATGTTACACCCAATGATTAGACACACACACACACACACACCCAGAGTATCAGTGTGCTCACTATGTAGTTGGTGTATTACACATGATTTATTAAATGTCATATTTATCATCTGACGATTAATGAAAGCTGATGACCTGGCATTTTAAATTCATGAAAGGCTACAGAATCAACATTAAACATCCATCATCTTCTATATGTTCATCAAATTCAAAAGCAAGCGCCGTTGATGCGTTTGCGTAACAATAAAAATAATCCATTTAATACTTGCCCTGTTAATCAGCTGCACAGCATCAATAAATCAATAAAAACCTGGCCTGAATTTCAACTTTCAAACACTGCGCTTTGAAATGAGTTTCAGCACTTCACTGAATCAATACCATTCCTAACTCTTATCCACTTAATTTATAATGTTTGCTTATCCGCCCTGATCTCAAACCCTAACTTAACTCTCGACATACAGGCTATGTTGACTCACATAGATGGGACTTCCGCTCCACTATTATTGTCATGTTATATATTGGCCCCTTAAAGACCATGTAGGCTCTTTTTTTGTGTACACGCGTGATCTCTTGACAGTTGGTCAGTGCTGTTGCCATGGTGGTACCTCACACACAATGCTGTTTGTCTGTAGATCTATTCGTTAACCAGTAGCCAGGTCTTTGTGAATGTCTGACATGTCCGACTTCACGCACACAGATAATCAACTGTTTAAAGTTCAAATACATGTCAATTTTATATTTTCCCAAAGGTGAACTTGAGGTCCATTGCTCAATGTGTGATCTGGGGGGAAGGAATTTGCAGATGTATTGCGAAATAGAGGAAGTGAAATGCCTGTTAGTTCCATCAGATCTCTACAATGGTCAATCATTTACAAATCCATTGATACATTCAAGGACTACAATGACTGGCCTCTCTGGGTCTCGGTTCTCTCGCCCTTGGAGAGAGTGAGAGAGAGCGGTGACACTTCCCCTCCCCCGTAGCATCCCAGTTCGACTGTCCAGTTCAAAAACAGAAGAATCCATAAAAACAAACACTCAGACAAATCCATTAAAACATCAAATCAAACCAAACATATTATGAGCATCCTATTGACCAGATTGGTTTTAATCCACCATGCTCTGGGCAGTTTTCACACTTGACAAACACAACGATTCCCTCCGAATGAGACATTCACGCGGAACACAAGACCGCCGCCTTGCAGTACGTGACATTTCCAAACACGTCGATACAGCACGGTCTGCTCCCAGCGTGAGCTACGCGTCTGGAAGAGAAGTAAACATCGTCTGAACCGCAGAACCGGTAGGTCTCAGGCCGCAGCGGTCCGGCCGCCCTTACAGCCCACTCACGATGGAGGAGGCCTCATTGATCCATGCTGACAGCTTGGGATGGATCATTCAACCCACTTATGCTCAGTGCCAACTCAGTGAGATGGATCAAACGGTCTATCAAGCTAGCACACACAGAGGGTAAGCCAGCAGTCCAGGGAATCTTTTGGATGGACATCAGATCTAGTTATTATAGTTATAGTTATTAATTTATCGTTCTGTCATACTGAAAGTACAGTCATTTGTCAAACCGGTACTTTTTTTTACCCCGGTGTAAGAGTGCTTTAACGTTGAGTGAACTGATGTGTTGAATTTAAACAGACCTTTCCATTTAACTGCACCAAAGGCCAAAGACACGTAGAGTCACGTAGTGTAGAGAATGACAGACATAAAAACAGCCAGGAAAGCACAGCATTGAGAACCAGGGCAACAGTGACGTACAGCTAATTGACTCCATATAGACCCTGGGGACCCAACAGGCAAGTCCGATCATGCCCCAGCACCAAGCCCTTATCAGGGATGCAGGCGAGCGATGCATCATGATGTCTCATGGAACTTGGAGGATTACCATCGCATAGATGAAGTGCCATCTAAAGGCCTCCATTTAAACAGGTGATGAGTCTCAGGAGGCGGACATTTTGTCTTGTTAGTGCAGCTACACTTGCTGCCGTTGTTACAAGGTGTTGAAAATAAATGTGTTGGCAACAGACCCAAATGGCCCTGCAGCACTGAGCAATAACAAGTCCACAGCAGACAAAATTACGCTCTTGGCATTCATATTTGGCATTTTATATTCAAGAGAGACTTTTACTGAGAATCTGTTAAGGCTAACCAGTTCCCGAGCGGTGCTTTTTGTCAGTTAGTCAATGTAGCCATCCTGTGAATCATGAACTCAATGCTAGCAGTGTGCATGCGTTTCCCATTCATTTAAAACCTCATTTACGCAAAATGGTTTGTTATGCGTTTATGAGAATATAGTCTCAGTGCTCCGGTCTCTCAAACACAAAACACTGCTACAAAACACTGCTACAAAACACTGCTACAAAACACTGCTACAAAACACTGCTACAAAACACTGCTACAAAACACCTTTATTGAGTTGCCGGAGCTGGAGGCAGCGTACAGCAGCATCCCTTCTCTCCCAGCACAGTCTTGCCGTCGAGGCAACAAATACACGGTGAAGAAATACTGAAAGAATTATGAGAAACGAAAAAGGCAGAGTGTAAATCATCGTCCCAGAAGCTCAGAGCTCAGCCCAGATGTCAGATCCAAGGGTGGAGGTACAGCAGTGTCACGGGACATGGTTAACACCTATACTGGAGATGTGGGAGATTGTGGCAGGCTGACCCCCCCCCCACCCCCTTTCCCCCTGCTCTGCCTTCACGGTCCCCTATCTGTCACCGGACTGGGGACAGCACAGGAAATCAAGACATCTTGGGAGGGATCAATCCAAGGATGATGTCAGGAGGAGTCGTGATACTGAACACAACAAGTTTGTGACTCTTTTAGAAGCCTGTGGAAGCTTTCTGTGTTTGGTTGTTGGTAGTGAATGGCTGATAACACCGTTTTTATCAGTGGTTAATCTCACCTACGGTCTAAATCCACTCGTATATCTAGATCTACTGTAGTTTTCCTTTTCTTACCCGTTTGACTAATGGAAGACTGGAAAACGCACATTATCTACATTTTACAGTCTTAAGTACAAAGCTAACACATACACTAGTGAATTTAACTGTGGTTGACTGTTTTTGTATTGCTGACATTTTGCCACTGGGCTTTGATTACACCTGTTCATTAGTTAATGTGGCCTGAAAGCCCTGACCTGGTTGTGTCAGGAAATGTCGCTCAGCACCCAAATCTTTTCCTCAACACAAAGAGGAAAACAAGGCCAAGTTTCTTCGCTCAGATTCACAATTACCCAAGACTGAACGTCAACGAAGTTTCTCCAAAGCAAAAAGTCTGTGTAAAGTCTAAGTGATGTGTGAGGTTGAAATTATTCTTGTGTGGAGAAGTTAAGCAATGCTTTATTAGGAAACTCACTACTGCTAGATAGGATCTTGATAACAAAATGTCATCTTTCTTTCATGAATGTGGCAAGTAAACCAGGAAACGGATTCACAACTATCAGACATTCAGAACTAGCCCACAGTAGATGACCTGTGACCGAATTCCTGTCTTGTTTGGGCATTGCTTCTTGAGGAGATAGTCTTGTCTGATTTAAATTAATTATTTGTCCCCTTGTCACTTCCCCTCAGTGTTAGAACTGCTTTCCCCTCATTTCCTTAAATCGACACAGGATTTAGGGTGATTTTGCATTCTACAAGCTCCATGAGCTTTGAGGAAATATTCAAATTGTGCTTAGTCACTCCTGCGTTTGCTGAGTGCGTCCTTTGCCTCCTATACTGGCAATTCTTTCTCAACTGCCATTTTGATCAATAGCCATTTCCAGCTAAGGAGTTTAACCCAGCTCTGTCAATTTGGCAATTGATCCACTAAACAGCAATGAAATGTGTGGCGGTGTGTGTGTTTTCTGTGTGTCTAAATCCAGCCTTTAGGCTAAACAAGTTTGCAATGGTCTAAAAGCACACAAGCTAATTACTCTGTTTTCTAAGGTTGCAGCAACAGAAGTAATGAGTTGGGTTCCAAGAACACTCGAATTCAAATGGCTCCGTTTCATTGGACAAAAGGATTAGAGTGGAATCAGCATTTAAACAGCTGATATTTGCACATGCTTTTGCAATTGAAGCACTTCCCACTGACTGCCAATGAGAATCCGTTTTGTACTGTGGAAATGGCACTGTCTGTGGGAGGAGGATGTTGCTTTCAGTATGTGTGACTTCCAAACCCAACTGTACAAACAGTGAATCATTGCAAATTCCTCCAAAATGGAGGATCCGTTTTCTAAAGCAGATCCACGCCCACATCAGCTGAATAGAACGAACCCCCGTACATCAACATGTAGAAAAAAACACATCTAGTTCCTAATTATTACAAAAATATCTAACATACTGTATATTCTGCTATCTTATTATATAATGTATCACTACAATTAGTCCTTAAACAGCCCAGACACTATGTTTTTATGAACTTTGTTGAAAATGACTGAATATTCAAGATTCAGGGCAGTTTCTCTGCTTACACTCAGCCCCTTTAACCCATACCTTGTTATGATTCAGATTCAAGATTCAAGATATTTGTTGTCATGTATATGGTTCAACAAAGTTAGTCCTGAAATTCTTATAGCGCAATGACCTCCTTCCACATAATGACAATAAAAAACACTAAAAAGAGAGAAACATGTGCTCAGCAACAACACAGCCAAAAACCCCCTGAATCACTCAAAACCTAAAACACAAAACCAGCATCTCAACCCAGTCATGCCCACCTACGGTTCTGACTTCCCAGCATCCTTTGCTCCCGTATCCCTCCATTGAGCATGGAGAGCCAGTGTCAAGGTTTTTTGTGATTGGGCCAAATTTTCTGCTCCAGTTTTCTAGCCTTCATTCGGCTCTGTGCACATCCCCTGATTTAGTGAGCGACACACAGGCTCTTAGAGCACCCAGCTGGAGGGATGGGGCCAGAGGGAGGGAGCTTACGTAATGAAGTTGGTCGTTTACGTTTCGTGATTTGAGTATGAAAACAGTGATGAGTTCACCTGAAGGTAGAACGTCTTTCTAAGTTGTTTTCTGCTGTGGTGGGGGTGCTCAGGTGCCAATCCCAGAGTCAGTCTGTAGGAATAGTTTTTAATAGTACTAGTTAATAATAGTAGTAGTTTATAATAGTAATAATTAATAGTAGCCAGTGGGTGCTGTATATTTAAGGCAGATGGCCTCTTCATTTTCAACCATGGTCGAACCATGTTCCATGCGATCCACGGACCATGAGTTTGTGGTCACTAATGATCTATTGTGACGAGATTGTGAATCTGGTAAATAACATCATTTGATAGTTCGAAGATAATAGCTTTGATGGTAATTGTCCATGTCAGGACTCTTTTCTATCAGCTATTGTAGTGCTGGTCACTCTTACCCCAAAGCTTAAAGTTTACACTGGGTTACATTTCATTTCTTCTATTATTGTGTCCTTTGTATTGTAAAACTATCTCAAGCTAATAAACATAAAGCAGTTTGATAATATGATCTTTCTCCCAAAGGTGGACAGACACACACACACACACACATGCACCCACACGCACTCACATGCACACAAACTCTCACACACACACAAACTCTCTCTCACACACACACACACGGATAATCATCACCTGCAGTTCTTCTCTGGTTCTGTGCTCAGCAGTTACCGGGAGTGTTGACTGCCCCCCCCCCCCCCCCCCCCCTCCAACTCTGGGCTGGTGTTGTATCACAGTTAGCTGAGTTTGCAACTGTACAATTGATTATCTAGCAGCATCTAGCTATGAGAAGTCCTACGCATGTGAAACGTTTTTTGATCAAAATCAACTTAATCGTACGTCAACAACAAACTCTCAGCTGAATTTCCTCTGGGACACTTGCTCTGGTCTTATGACTGCCTTCATACATTTCTCAGGAATCTGTCTCTGTCTCCCTCTATCTCTCCCTCTCTCTCTTTCTGTCTCTCTCCCCCTCCCTCTTTTAATCTCTCCTTTCCTCTCCCTCTCTTTCTTTCTGTCTCTCCCCCTCCCTCTTTCTGTCTCCCTCCCTCCCCCTCCCTCCCTCTTTCAATCTCTCCTTTTCTCTCTTCCTCTCTCTCTATCACTCCCTCCTACTCCTCCACCCCCTCTCTTCCTCTCTCTCTCTCCATCTCTCACTTCCTCTTTCTCTCTCCCCACATCTCTTTCCTACCATCCATCAATCTCTCCGCCTTCCGTCTACTCCTCTTTCGTTCCTCTCCTCCTCCTCCTCCTCCGCCTCCTCCTGTCCCAGCTGTATCATTTGATCTTTCTCTGTTTCTAGCCTACGTTCTTCTTTCCTCTGAGTCTCTGAGGTATACTTTACCTAAGTCGTCCTTTCTGGCTCCCCCTCTCTCCTCATATTCATGTTGTACCAACGTTAGGATTCTAAATTATGGATGCTCTATAAAAGCAATGCTGTGTTATCAAAACAAGATCAGTATTAACATCCCAGTCCTCAATATACTGTAAGATGAACATCACTTTTTCTCGTTTAATTTGATGTCGTGGTTATGTGGCCGTTGGACTTTCTCCTCATGTCCTTTCTCTGTGTCAACTCTTCTTCTCTGGTTCTGGACAGATGGACCTTACAGCAGGAGCCCCAGGGTCTCAGTAATCCTGGGCTGTTATGTTGGGCCTGGGGCCTTGGTCCAGTAGGGTGGGGCCTGGGACGAGGGCTGGGGGCCAGGGGGCCTGGGGTGAGGGCTGGGGGCTAGGGGCTGGAGCGAGGGCTGGGGGCCAGAGGCTGGGGCTAGTAGCTAGGGGATGGACAATAGTGTATGTGTGCTTTTAACTGGTTCTGAGGCTAGGGCTGAGGACCTTGAGGTCTGGGCTGGAGGCCAGGGGGTCTGGGGCTAGTCAATGGGGAATAGTGGTTGGCACTGGG
The DNA here is from genome assembly GCA_023658055.1 of Thaleichthys pacificus. Lineage (NCBI taxonomy): Eukaryota > Metazoa > Chordata > Actinopteri > Osmeriformes > Osmeridae > Thaleichthys > Thaleichthys pacificus. The sequence goes on from CM042854.1 coordinate 2,884,598, forward strand.
ACTGGGTTCTGTGATTTTAACTAAATGTATATATTTTTTTTCTCCAGTAAACGTCAGTCACAACCAGGTGACACCTTGACAGTGTGAAGAATGACCCTGTTTTTAAAACACAGAGAGAAACGGTTTGAAGTCGATTTTGGACCAAACTCGCTGACACAGCACATATGGCAGTAATAACGTTATGGAGTCATTTGACCCCCATCTCAGCTCATTTGTGCTGTCAGAACTATCAAAAGGTTGTGCTCTCCACTCTTCAAATCACCACACTTTCTCCGCCAGGGTCTTTTAGTTGAGTCAATTGAGGATGACATTAATTGGAATGTTTTAGTTGACCCCGTCACCTTGGCGACCGTTTTGAAGAGATATCCAGTCAGTGTGCTATGCACTCAAGGCCTTGTGATCCGTGGGTGAATCACTCATTGGCCCCAACTGGAAAACTTGAGCACTTCGAAGCCTTGGTTTCATCCTTGCTCCTTTTGTGTGTGTGTGTGTGTGTGTGTGTGTATGTGTATGTATGAATATGAATAGTTTCTAGTCTACCCTGAAAAGTATTCTGGATCATTCATTATTTGAGGGACAGGTGAACGGAAAAATAACAAATAATATATAAAAACGTAATTTATCAGATGTTTTTATCCAAAGGGTTATACAATGGGGGGATTTGAACCTGTGAACCTGCTGTCAAATGCTCTACCACAGCGCTGTAAGACCCTCCCATGAATGTGTGGGACACACTGCAGCTGGTATTGGCTGAAAATGACAGAAGTGTGCACTTCCGGGTGGAGATCATGTTACACGTCACAGCTTCCATATGTAATAGCAGCCGACCACAGCGCTAACCATGCACAGCTATGCTTCACAGTTACTACACATCATTTCATTACCGTCGCAAATGTAAAGTGACGTACAGTACCAGCGAGTGACCACCAGTCCGCAGTCCGATCTCCCCTGTTTTGCGTGTGTGGTACGCTGCCCGAAGGTTAACAGGAGTCCATTGTGTCTGCGCTGAAGCACTTCCTGTAGGTCCTGCTTGTTTCCCTTACCAGCCTTGCAAACCCTAAACCACATGCCCTCAGCAGAGGGAGAGAGGCTGTGTTTGTGAACAGGTTTCATTGTGCTCTGGGATGATTGTGGGACATTGTGGTCATTCCGGCCACAAGTGAAAGGGCGCAGCGTAGAAAAGAGTCGCTATTGTCGCCCGTATTAAGCCGTGTTAGGAACGGCGGTTGTGGCGAATCACTCAGGGGGGTGGACGCTGAGGGAAACTTGCGTGACGGAGGAATATTTTGGCAACAGAATAGTGTCTTTGCAGTTGACACTGAACCGTTTATTCTGTGTTTTGTAACTAAATGAAAATGTATGTCCACTTAACCAACACGTACACGCATTTTTGTACATTTTGAAAAAAACCTCCATCATAAAAAACCTACCACACATTAGATTGTTTGAGCTCAAACATCGACTCTTGAAAAGCCGTCTCCTAGATACTGAAACACACACCCCAGAACGAGGGGCCAGATGGCCAGTCCCGTGTATTCAGGTTCAATCGAGTCACAACTGACGGTGTGTGCCAGGAGTCCACAGGTGCGTGGTCCTCCAGGCCAGATCAGCCGCCATGACTCCCCATCGCTGAGTCTTAATCACAACGTGGTAGATCGGTCTGCCTGCACTGCTCTTTTCTAACGCCCTTCCAACAATGTCACGAGCATGACGTAACGCGTCGTAAGTTCTCATAGCCGTTGAACCAATAATAAGAATTGCCTTGAAACACACCGTAACCTTAAAGTATAGATATATTAGTTTGTGAGCTGAAATCCCATATAACCCCTTCCCGTATTTTGTAAAAGACGTACAGTCTTAAATGTAAATCTTGGACTAAATGGCAGCTTTTACAACAAGAACCACTGGTACGCCGGCCATCACAGTTGATCCTCCTGTTTGCATGCGTAAGGTGTGTCAGAGACGTGAGTAGAGTGCGCAGTCTGAAATCATTTCGCTCTCCGTAAAAATTCCTCTTATAAGGCTTATTTGATAAGAGTGTTGCTTCAGGAACAGACCTTTTAATTTCCACTTGCTAATAGCACCGGAAAGCGCGAGAACTTTCAGCATACTTAACGAGGGGAGAGCAGACACGAGAGAGCGGAGATTCTGATAAGTTCGAAGCACGCGGTCTGAAAAAGTAAAAGACATTAGATCCGAGTCGGATCCGAACGTCACGCTTCGCTCGATGCGTATTTGTCAAAGTCGAAAAGCACCTCGTTGAATACTAAATCTTTGTCATCTGTTTTCTCTTTCAGAGGCCAAAGGCTAAAATGGGAGGCAAGCTCAGCAAAAAGAAGAAGGGATACAATGTGAACGACGACAAGGCCAAAGACAAGGATGCCAAGGCGGAGGGCGCCTCGGCCGAGGAGAGCGAAGCCCCCAAAGACGCCAAGGACGAAGCTCCATGTCGCCACGGAGAACGCCGAGGTAGCGAACTGACACCGCCGCCAAGGAGGCGCCCGCGGCGACGGACGCCACGGCGACCACGGAGGAGGACAAGAACGCCGCCCCCGCCGCCGCCGCCAAGGAACCGGAGAAACCCACGGCCAACGCCGAGGCCAAAGCGGAGGCGCCCAAGACCGCCGAGCCGAAGGCCGAGGAGAAACCAGCCGCCCCGGCCCCCGCTAAAGAGGCTGCCCCCGCCCCCGCTGCTAAAGAACCAGAGGTGAAGGCCCAGGCACCCGCTCCACCCGCGGCCCAGGCTGAGAGCAAAGGCGAGGCAGACGCCAAAAAGACTGAAGCCCCCGTGGCTCCAGCAGCCAAACCCGAGGCGTCCCCAGCCGCTGCCTCCCCCGAGCCCAAGCCCACAGAGGCAGCCCCCGCCCCAGCCAAGGAGGCCGCTGCTGCCCCAGTGAAGGAGGCCCCAGCCCCAGCCCCTAGTTCAACACCAGCTGCAGAGCCAGCCGCACCAGTCAAGGAAGCAAACGCCACCGAGGCGCCAGTTCCAAGCAAGGATCAAACCGTAGCAGTTCAAGATTAATGGACAGCTTCTTTTATGATTCTAAAAAAATAATAATGTACCTAACAACAACAACAATAAAGTAAAAAGAGATAAAAAATTTGAAATGAAATAGCCCACCCATATTAAGATAATGATAATAATTGTAATGATGATGATCGTGGTGATATGTTTTAGAGATGGATTGCGACAACAACATTGAGAAGGATTCCGCTGCTGCTGAGAGATGATTATATTATTACTATTATTATTGTTACAGTTATTCTATTTTTTTCTGCTGTAGTATTTGAACTTTGATACAAGTCTGTGTCAACCATACCCCCCCCCCCCACTCCATCCCACATCCATCATCCTTCACGCATTTATAGGATTCAGCCTGACTCCATCTCACCCACAGGCAGCCCTCTGTCTTTACGACTCTGGGGCCAAACACCGTTACATTTCCCTGGGTGATCTGTGCTACGGATGTCTGAAAAATGAAACTGGGGTAAAAAAAAAAAATACAAAAATGAAAGGGGGGTAGAATCTCTTTACCAGCTGGACATACAAGGACGTAAAAGTCTGTCTGTCCGATTTTCAACTTCTCCCTCCCCCTTCATTCCAACACCTGCTCTCCAGAGTGCCGTGTTCTTGATTTGGCACCATGTTTTTTTTGTTCCTCGGTGGAAGTTAGTTGTGTTTTTACCCTCCATAGTTTACCGCTTTTTTTGTATACTTGGGTTGTTCAAGGTGAAAGTGCTTGCTCTGTTACTCCCCCCTCCTCCCGCTCCCGCTCCCCCCCCCCCCCCCCCGCTCCTGGTTCATCCTCTTTTTCCCGGCCGTCGGAGTTCAGAGGAACTGCTGTTCTGAGATGTTTTTTGAATCTTCAGACATTCTGAGAGTTTCCTGTAGAAGGGCAGAGCTATCATAGTTCTTGATACATTCGTAGGCACATGAACATCTCCCAGGGAGTGTTCTTGCATCATTATGAGAACCTCCTAGATTTTCTACCTCAGATGGACAGGAGATGATCGTAACGGTGAAACTCCCTAGAAAATCCGGAAAGTTTGGTAAAAGGTTCTCTTGACATTCCGATTCCAGAACTTTGTCAGAAGAATGCTGACTTCATAAAACATCTCAGAATTCTTTGGTTTCTCTGTTCCGCTCTCACGGCAGAATGGTCTGTCCATCTTCCTCAATCATCTGACAGTATCTGATTTCAATTTAGCGAGACATATCTATTGTGTTTTTAATCAGTGTGGCTCAATGGCTCTCAGTCTATAGCACAAAGGGCACAGAGGTGCAATACATTCCCACTAAATAAGGGATTCTGGACAGTTTGCAACAGTAATAGTGTTGTCTGGGGGGAGGGGAAGTGAGGCAAAGTGGGGGGGGGGGGTTGCTAAATTAATGGTACTGCATGGGGGCATTAACGGTCTACAGAAGCTGCCATGGTCCACGTTACCGCGGTGACCAGAGGGTTGTAGTCCTACTGAAACTTGCACATGGGAAGGGAGCCTCAGCTCACCATTTTTCATCCTCCACGCCTTCTCCTCGTCCTTTCCGCTCATATATATTACATATATGTAACATATATGTAGGTATATACTGTATGTATATATTTATTCCACCCTTCGTTCATCGGGAATCTTTTAGTTAACCCCCAGTTGACATACAATGATTTGTTCCCTCCCAACATTGTAGAAATGTAGCAGATAACGGTGCGGGAATGTTGTTTGTCATCTGGGCTGGTTACTTCCTCTCTTGACAAAGTAATTGCATGTCTGTGATTGGGTGAACCTGTAGTCTTGTCCTTCGGTCAAGTGGAAAATATTTTTTTCATTTAAGTCTGCATTCATATGCCAGTTACGGTTGATATGTCATTCCCGTGTCTTTTACCGCTATTTCCACACCACCCGTCATTCAAACGAAAAAAGAAAAGAAAATTGATGCATTCAAATTATATGTACTTGTATAAATGGTGCAACAGTAATAAAATGTAAGAAATTGATTGAAACATCAGGCTTCTGGCAGGTCGTTTTATTTCCCTCTTTTTCGCTTGAGGTCAAGTTGACAATTACGTTTTGCTGTTTTTATTAGTGTGCTTGCTATCAGCAAATAAAAGTAAACTATCGTCTTTCTCCAAATATTTGAACATTATGAACATTTTATATAAACGTAAATAATAGTTCTGGAGGCGATGTAGTTCAGTAAACATCCTCAGCTGGGGTGAAGCACACTTCCAAAATGTCCCCAGAAACTGTGCCCTCACTAATGTAGTTACAAGAATAAGCTTGAGGAACGTTTTCCTACGTCGATGCGACCCTCTTAAATGGGTTCTGCATGCTCTCTCTCACATTTTCACAAATCTTCATGGGGCTGAAACCAAACTTGATGGGGCTGAACATTATCCACGTTGGTAAGCGACTCACATTTCGCACAATTGCACTCTTGAGTCTTCAGTGTCGTATTTACACGGGGGAAAGGGACAGAGCCTTGGCTGAGGAAAGTTTCTGTGGGGGCGTTTTATTCAACTTACGTAAGAACCTGGCTCGTCTTCGATACTACTCACATCAACTCTACAGTGCTTTGTCCCCACTGAGCCTCACACCGACTTACTCTTAGCAAGCTAAGTGTGAAGTCTGGGGTGAATCTGGAGTCAGGTGGCTGAGCGGTTTGGGAATCGGGCTATTACTCAGAAGGTTGCCAGGTTGTCAGAAGGTTCGATTCACGGCCGTGCGAAATGACGTTGTGTCCTTGGGCAAGGCACTTCACCCTACTTGCCTCGGGGGGGAATGTCCCTGTACTTACTGTAAGTCGCTCTGGATAAGAGCGTCTGCTAAATGACTAAACGTAAATGTAATGTAATTATGCAGTGTTTATCACTTGCAGTCTTACTTCAAAGATTTGTGGCGATGATGTGTTGGCGTTAGCTACCTTCTTTGTCTCTTTGTTTTGGTACCAAGTTCAGTCCGGATCATGTCACGCTACCTCACAGAATTTGAATCCACTTTGCATTATAAGTCAAATGATAGCTAATAGCTTATATTTGGCCATCCCTTACCCTTTTGAACTGTGCTGTGCGCCAGTTCAAAAGTTCAATGTCAGACATTGACAGAAAAGAGACATCTTGTCTTTCATCAAACAGCTCTATTTAAGTATTCAAGCACTTACAGAACCATAAAGACCTGAGCAAGGTGGACACTCCCCTTTACTTAACAGTGTTCGATGTCGCCCTCTTAGAAACACTCCACAACAAACAATGTCAAAGCAAAACAAAGCATCACTCGAATTCCAGCATCAGTTTAATGAACCCATGTTATGAATTCAGTTGCTGTCTCGACCAGGGGAATTTGAGAGCTCGTAGATTATGATTCAAGCTTCAGGGCACCAGAACGCAGCCAATAATTAATTTGTAACTTCATATAAAACAACGTGATTGGAACACCAATGCAGACAGGGCATTGTAGGTGGGTCAGAAGGCTGAGCGGTTAGGGAATCGGGCTAGTAATCAGAAGGTTGCCGGTTCGTGACAAATTACGTTGTGTCCTTGGGAAAGGCACTTCACCCTACTTGCCTCGGGGGGAATGTCCCTGTACCTACTGTAAGTCGCTCTGGATAAAAGCGTCTGCTAAATGACAACAAATGTCAAATGTTGTAGACCCCCCCCAAAAACCATGATGTATATGCTTTACATTTAGTCTTCTGACCTCTGATTAACAGCCTAATTCCCTAACCGCTCAGCCACCTGACCCCTTTCTATACAAGGCTGGGAAGCCTGGACGAGAAAAGTAAGTGTCAGTCCTGTGAGGGCTTCAGATGAGAATCGACTGTATTTACATTTGACCATAGGCGTGCTTACTCAGGTCTAGACTTCGTCACGTCTTCTCACTACAGAGATGGATGCTCTGCAGAATCTAAAACTCAACAGTTGAATCAGATCGATCAGTCGCAACCACTGACTACATGGATGTACTGTAGTAGTTGACAGTATCACAGGGCATCGTAATCGACTCCTAGACACATGAGGGTAGAGTAAGGATTGTCCTCAGATTAACAGGGAGTCAGGTGGCTGAGCGGTTAGGGAATCGGCCTATTAATCAGAAGGTTGCCGGATTGATTCCCGGCCGGGTCAAATGACGTTGTGTCCTTGGGCAAGACACTTCACCCTACTTGCTTCGGGGGGAATGTCCCTGTAATTACTGTAAGTCGCTCTGGATAAGAGCATCTGCTAAATGACTAAATGTAAAAGGTTTCTGTCTCTTAAGACAAGTGACATGTGACTACCACTATCTTCACCCTTGCCTTCCATCCTTCAGGAGAGATCTACACACCCATCTGATCAATGCCCAAATACCCCAAACCCCTGATTGGCTGGAGATATTCAAGTTGCAGTTCCTCTTGCGTGAAGGAAATCAAGGAACATAGAAGCGAAAACTGAGAAAAATAAATGAGAGTAAAAGGATTGAGCTTGCGTCAGGAAGTACTGACCTATTTCTGTGTCTGGCTCTTACTATATCTGAAGGTGGGTAGCATATGAAGGACTTCATCGCATGCCAGTGATTCACATTCTTTCAAACACAGTCTCTCAACCATATCTTGTTCATGCCTTTACACACCACCAAGTCCAGATTCAAAAGACAACTCATTAAGGTGATTAAAAGAGGAAAAACTGTGTAAGTTCTGTGATGTAATTCTGGATCATTTCAGTTGAAAGTTTCTTTAAAAGAAGCAGACTATATACTGTGTCTGCATTCATGAGAATGGGGTTTACGTAAACATGTAAAACGTGTTTGGAAAGTATGTCCCCATGAACGTCTTTTGACCTTCTAAGAGGATTTGAACATCAAACATGTTTTTAATAGTGTTGGTTGAGCTGTACAGTGAGTTTGACTGTACAGGAATGTGCTGTAGGTCTCATGCTAATCCTAAACTGGTTGCACACACACTCACACACACACACGTTTTCCACCGTAAATTCAGTGTGCGTAAGTGACACACCAGGCTCAGAAGGTAAGATGTCAACGCGTTGGCATAATTCTTTCTCCACCTGCTTAAATCACAGCTGTTTGACTGACATCCTTAAGACACATTTACATATTACATTTGCCGTCGTCACGTGTGCAGAAAGATTCGTTCCATTGATCAAAATGACCAGGCTTATCGTCACTGCAAAAACAGCCCTTGTCGAAATGTTAGCAGACAGCTGGTTTTGACCTTTGCACACAGAACAAGCCTCACGGCAGTAGCTCTTCTAGCATGTGAATGCCATCAAAGACCTCAACGGACGTCAAACACAGATCTCAAAACCATCTGGAGAAACAGGCTATTTTCTCTCCCACTCTCCTTTCTCTTCTTGAGGACCCTTTCAGTCTCTCCCCCTCTCTCTCTCTGTGTCTCTCTCTCCCCCTCTCTCTCTCTGTGTCTCTCTCTCCCCCTCTCTCTCTCTGTGTCTCTCTCTCCCCCTCTCTCTCTCTGTGTCTCTCTCTCCCCCTCTCTCTCTCTGTGTCTCTCTCTCCCCCTCTCTCTCTCTGTGTCTCTCTCTCCCCCTCTCTCTCTCTCTGTGTCTCTCTCTCCCCCTCTCTCTCTCTGTGTCTCTCTCTCCCCCTCTCTCTCTCTGTGTCTCTCTCTCCCCCTCTCTCTCTCTGTGTCTCTCTCTCCCCCTCTCTCTCTCTGTGTCTCTCTCGTTCTGCCTTTTTGTTCCTTTTCTCCCTGAGCTTTGAAGGCAGGCCTGTGAACGTAGTTTCAAAGCAGTCGTGTCATTTAGCTGCCTGACAGTGAGCGGGCCCTTTCTTACGCTTCTCTCTGTGTGCTTCAAAGCTGGGCGCAGGCGGAAGGATCAGAAGAGAGAGCCAGACAGAGGCGATGCTCTGTGAAAGATCTGTGAAGGATCCTGACGCATGGAGGATACTTGAGTTTGGAGCCACAGGGGACTGTGGGAAGGATCTCTGCTTCGTGACATCGAGGGCCCGTGTCCATTGGCTAGAAAGGAGGAAATGGGACCCAGGTAGGGTCCCAGTGGCCAATGGGATGAAACGTAACACAGTGATTCGTTCAGTGGGAATGTTTACACCTTGTCTTCACACTAAACCATGTGGTAAATTTGAACCCATTCAACCACGTGTTAGTTTGAGTACAAAACAACAGAGAATTAACAGCAGCGGTTAGGTTGTTCTCCCTGCGCTGACTCGGAGAACAGCTGGCGTCAGAACGTGTACTGTGCTGTTTGGGTTCCGTGAAACAACAACTGCAGGGGGCTCGGCTGATCTCCGCTCAGAGCTCAGCCGTCGTACCGACAGCTGGCACCCAGGAAAGTTCCCCTCAGCACTCTGAGTGTGTTCTCTGGAGAGATACCACAGTAGGAAAAAGATGCACATATGCAAAAATCATACAAATAGGCCCTATATTATCCATATGGATGCACACACGCACGCAAGCTCAAACAAACAGGCCAGCCTCTGGAGTTGTACCCTTCCCCCTCTGGAGTGGCACCCCCCTCCCCCCTCTGCCCCCCCCCACCACCACCACCTTCAGGGGGGTACCCCTAGCCCCTCTGGAGGCTGGCTGGAGCTGACCTGCCTGTAGAGACCACACACCACTCTCAGACATCTACTCAACACTTCAAATGGGGTGAGCGAGTTCGCTCCGTGACGTCGGATCCATCTGAACACAAATCCTCACACATACTCCTCCGGGCCGGGTGTGAGAGGGTGTTGCTATAGCGATGTGGTGATGATGAGTTGTCGTGATAGGCTGTCACTGTGAGGCAGAGCTCCGAGGAGGAGAAATTTCTCTCTAAACATCCACACTGGCATCGAGATTCCTGAAGGATCGGCGCGACTGGAGAGAGACTTTGTATAAACACCAGACCAGCACAGTGTTGATGGGTGTGTAGTGGTCATATAAATGTTTAAAAACAACGGTCATAGTGTGAAATCTAAACTGGTGTTTTTTTCTCCCCTAGAGCCATTTTAGTGCAAATAGGTTTGTTCAATAGTTAGTAGCCAGGTAAACATGTACAGAATATCTACATCTATATACAATGAGAAATGTTTTGCTCTGGGGATTAAGTAACTGACATTCAAGCGATATTAAGAACATCTTTAGTATCAACCTGTGAAGCGTTGAGAGGTGCACTAGAGAGATGGGGTGAAAAAAGGGCAGTAAAACCATAGATGTAGCACAAATTACCTGCAACACAAATTAAATAAGTGTTTTTGAAAAATCACTTAACTATGGTTGGCATTACCGTTCTATTGATATGTGTTTCTTTCGTTGATACCCCTCAGTGGCATTCAGTTTCAATCCGAAATGCCAAGTCACTCAAGAAACAGTAGCAGTGAAAATAACTTGGATACCTGCTTTGATGTCAAATACATAACAACCCCATTGAGAAATCAGATGAAATTACATGAAACCCTGAGCAACGGCCCACACTCTCTAACATCCACGCCTCATTGGTCCGAGAGCTTCCTGGAGCGCCGCGATTGGCTGTATAGGTGGCCACCGTGCAGATTCTCGCCTAGCAACAGGCACCAGTGCAGCCACTGCAAAGCTCCACCCACTGACTGGGGGTGCAGCTGAGAGATCAGGCGGAAAGGGAGTGCAAGCATGTGGAGACAAGACGGAGAGAGAGAGAGGGAGGGAGAGAGGGAGAGAGAGAGGGGGGGGGGAGGGAGGGAGGGAGAGAGAGAGAGAGAGAGAGAGAGAGAGAGACAGAGAGAGAGAGGGAGAGAGAGAGAGAGAGAGAGAGAGAGGAGGGGGGGGTTGGGGGAAGGGGTGTGTGTGGAGGGGGGGGGGGGTTAGGGAGTGGAGGGGTGTGTGTGTGTGTGGGGGGGAGGGGGGTACATATATAGACACATCACACACACACCACATATGAAGAACATGCTCTTCCTGTCATAAACACATGGTACACGCCAGCTCTTTTCACATGTTTCAGAACACGCTTTTTTACACGCTAGTCAACAGACAGACTGACGTGTAGACAAGCGTGTGCTTTAGAGCAGATCTAATGGCCTGGGCACACATAGACCGTCAACACAGATCCAGTCGACGTGTTCACATCATTGATTTGCGGTCAGTCGCCACTATAAAGGGTGCAACATTGACGGAATTCAGAGATGCATTAGTGTTTTCCAGAGCTAGAGTATTGTCCAGACACAAAGTGTGTCCAGAGCTAGAGTATTGTCCAGACACAAAGTGTGTCCAGAGCTAGAGTATTGTCCAGACACAAAGTGTGTCCAGAGCTAGAGTATTGTCCAGACACAAAGTGTGTCCAGAGCTAGAGTATTGTCCAGACACAAAGTGTGTCCAGAGCTAGAGTATTGTCCAGACACAAAGTGTGTCCAGAGCTAGAGTATTGTCCAGACACAAAGTGTGTCCAGAGCTAGAGTATTGTCCAGACACAAAGTGTGTCCAGAGCTAGAGTATTGTCCAGACACAAAGTGTGTCCAGAGCTAGAGTATTGTCCAGACACAAAGTGTGTCCAGAGCTAGAGTATTGTCCAGACACAAAGTGTGTCCAGAGCTAGAGTATTGTCCAGACACAAAGTGTGTCCAGAGCTAGAGTATTGTCCAGACACAAAGTGTGTCCAGAGCTAGAGTATTGTCCAGACACAAAGTGTCACAGGACTTCTCGTGAATTGTTCCAAACCGTCTTTGTGATCAACTGTTACGCTTTAGGCGTTTAGCTTTATCTACCTCTTCTGCTGGTGTGGGCGGTAGGATCCAGGGTGGAAATGATCCAGTATTGATGGAGGAGGAACAGTGCTGGGAGAGAGGTAGATCAGGGGTGAAGTCAATGTAACGCTATTAAGAAGAAGAAGAAGAAATCAATTGTCTCCTGTGGTTTTCTTTCTAATTATCAATGAGTTTCAACATGAGAGGAAGAAAATGCTAATCATGCCATCAGCAAACAAGACAACATTGTGTGAAGATAAAACATATTCGTTGTAATTATTCAAGTTGTGTTGTTCTGGAGATCTGACAAACCTAAAGTCCTTTCACTTAAAAATATGTAGATTTCAAACCAACCAAAATAATAAATACAATATTAGCCTTGTTTGTGCAGACAGGGTAAAAGTTAGCCAAACTGATCGCATTGCACCTGTACATTCTCTAAGCACTTAACATATTTATGAGTTTCATTACAGTTTAGCCCAGCAGGCATCTTACCAGCTGATTCTCTTAATATTCAGTGTTTACTCTGTGGAGTGAAAGGTTGTTGACTGCCTAGACTACATTTAGACCAGTACAATGCATCGGAAATGCAAATGAGGTGGAACAGAGTAAATCCCCAGCATGATAACGAGTCTGTCAGGTTTATTAAACCACTCCCTCTCTCATAACTATGTTGACTCTCTGTGTTTTGATTGACACACAGCATTGTTCCTTTATGACAATAAAGTATTTATTTAGGAGACGCTTTTATCTTTTTATAAGTGACGAACAGTACACAGAGGAAGTTGTAAGTTGAACCTGTAATCTCTTGATCTTCAGTCAGATGCTCTGACCATTGAGCTACATCCTTCCTTTTCATAACCTTGATGGAACTCTCCGGTACAGGACTTGGTCTCCTTCTCTTCGTTACGTCACACTGAAGGTGGACTGTCACACGTTGATGACATGTATCTTCTGTTGGTGGACTGTCACACGTTGATGACATGTATCTTCTATTGGTGGACTGTCACACGTTGATGACATGTATCTTCTATTGGTGGACTGTCACACGTTGATGACATGTATCTTCTATTGGTGGACTGTCACACGTTGATGACATGTATCTTCTATTGGTGGACTGGCACACGTTGATGACATGCATCTTCTATTGGTGGACTGTCACACGTTGATGACATGCATCTTCTATTGGTGGACTGTCACACGTTGATGACATGCATCTTCTATTGGTGGACTGTCACACGTTGATGACATGCATCTTCTATTGGTGGACTGTCACACGTTGATGACATGCATCTTCTATTGGTGGACTGGCACACGTTGATGACATGCATCTTCTATTGGTGGACTGTCACACGTTGATGACATGCATCTTCTATTGGTGGACTGTCACACGTTGATGACATGTATCTTCTATTGGTGGACTGTCACACGTTGATGACATGCATCTTCTATTGGTGGACTGTCACACGTTGATGACATGTATCTTCTGTTATGTGGAGATGCAGGGTCTTCGTGTTATAACAGCAGTGCATCGCAGTTCCTTGTAATCAAGATGGCAGACGGCAGGAGGAGACCTGGCATCAGCTGTTCAGAATGTGATACTCACTCCTCCATTAAGTGGCATGTACAGGGTTTTTATGGGTTTTTCTTGTTCTTTCTTTGTGTCCGATTGTTACTTCCTCTACAGTGGGGGGGCCAGTGTTCAAGTAGTAGGATTAACCTAGAGAAATTGTGGGGAGAGAAAGAGAGAGCGAGAGAGAGAGAGAGAGAGAGAGAGAGAGAGAGAGAGAGAGAGAGAGAGAGAGAGAGAGAGAGAGAGAGAGAGAGAGAGAGAGAGAGAGGGGTGTGTGTAGGGGGGGGGAATAGCAGGATTGTAGCCTGGATTGTTATAATTTACATTTCAGAGCTGTCTCTTCCCAAAAGTAGCGCAACCACCTGCTTCGGCCGGCACAGAACCTCTTTAGCTTGTCTCTTGGGGGAGCTGCTGCGTTTCATTGGCTCGCGGGATCACCATGGCAACCACATTCCTGCTAACTGCCATTGTGCTCCACCTTCACCGCTCCGTGGAGACGCGCTGATCCATCCACACACAGAGACACTGAGATTAAGGGGGGAGAATCGGACATATTTCCGATATATGCGCTGCACGTACATATACCGGGAAGGGAGATAAATGTGTGTTTTTGACAGCTTTATGGAATCTGTGAGTCAAATGGTGGGAAGTGAATAGCTGCCGGCCTCCTGGTGTGTGACAGACACAAAGTGAAGGTCTGACCGAGCTCGGGGGGTCTGTGAGTTTCATTGATCACATCTCCCACGTGTGAGACAGACACTTCAAAGCAGCGGCGCTGTCTTTATTTAGACCGATGAGGACGCTTGCTCTTTCTAACGCTCTCATACGCTCTCTAACTCTCTCTCTCAATTTCTCTTTCTGTCTACATTTTTCTCTCCATCTCTTTCTCTCCATGTTTATCTTGCTCTCTAGAGATCTATCCTTCATCCATCTTAACCTGCCATCACTCTTCGGACAATATATCATTTTGTAAGACTTTGGTTTAAGTCCACAATATAAGCTTCCAAATGCTCCTGATTTCCATACAGCACCCAGATCGCCATTTAAAGAAGTTCCTGTCTCTTTCCTGTCTCATTCTGTCAGTGTATTTTCATTTTACCCAAGCTTCAGACCTGGGCAGATCTGAGAAACCTGAGCTCTGAATGCTTTGAATACTCTCAATTTGTCTGAGTTTGCAAATCTTCTTATTTGAATAAGGTAGGGACACTTTTCTTCTCTTTCTTCCATCTCTCTCTCTCTCTCTCTCTCTCTCTCTCTCTCTCTCTCTCTCTCTCTCTCTCCACAGACTCGCTGGCTCAACAAGCTTCAGTTTGTCTCCCACTAAGAGCCAATCGGTAGGCTCTGCTGGACAGAAGGAGAGACCCAGAGGAGAGACCCAGAGGAGAGAGTCTAGGAAAATGGAGTTGTGCTAAGACGTGTTTGTCAGCTCATGAAGCCAATCTGCAGCCCAGACCTTTACATCCCTAAGAACAGGATGATGGGGGGGGGGGGGGGGGGGGGGGGCGACGACATTGGACATGAGGAGTGACAAAAGAGAATGGCAGTGTGGAGTGTTCAGCTCAGTCAGAAAAATGATCGGTTGGTCCAGTGTGTTTGCTCACCGTGATTTAGGTTAGGATTACTATCGATTTTTCATTCTTTTTTCTTTCATGCAACTATTGACTATCTATTAAATAGAAAGATCATAAATGCAAGTATTAACACACAAAGCTACAAATCAGTCCTTGCCAATGGATGCTTGACTGAAGTCGGGTTTTTCGTAGTTTCAAAGAGGCTATTGCTTTCAGAAACCCAGAAGGGAGCTCTTTGACCAGGTCTCCATCGTTTTTTCATAAACAAACCTTTTGGCCAGTCAGTAAACCTGGCCATGGAGATTTCAAACCAACTGTACCAAACCCAGTAGCCCTCACCCACTTAGTCATGGGATGTCAGACTAAAAGCCACAGCATGTTAAAGTCCATCTATATCCACTCAATGAATTAAAATATATCTTGACATAGTGCTTTCCCTTGAAGCTGTGTGGTTTGATGAAGCTAAGCTGAATGAGGGGCGTGCGAGGCAAAGGCAACACACGTGTCACTTCCTGTCAGTGGTGAGTGAGAAGAGGGGCTGACGGTTGAGACTGATCTGGGATGGGGTCTCCTGCTAGGCCTGTGCTCCCCTCTGCCGACAGACCGCCCAGAGGTCTGCCCTTCCCCACGGGCTGATGCTGCTGCCTGTTCAAGTGTGTGGGTGCGTGTGTGTGTGTGGTGTTTGTGTGTGTGGGTGCGTGTGTGTGTGTGGTGTTTGTGTGTGTGGGTGCGTGTGTGTGTGTGGTGTTTGTGTGTGTGGGTGCGTGTGTGTGTGTGGTGTTTGTGTGTGTGTGTGTGTGTGGTGTTGTGTGTGTGCGTGTTTGTGTTGTGTGTGGGTGCGTGTGTTTATGTGTGGTGGGTGTTTGTGTGTGTGGGTGCGTGTGTGTTTGTGTGTGTGGGTGTGTTATGTGTTGTGTGGGTGCGTGTGTGTTTGTGTGTGTGGGTGCGTGTGGTGTTCGTGTGCGTCTGGGGTGTTTGTGTTTCATGTCTGGCTCTCCATCAGTGGTGAGCCTAGACAGACAGACAGCCTCTCAGACAGACAGACAGACAGACTGTCAGACAGACAGACAGACAGCCTGTCAGACAGACAGACAGCCTGTCAGACAGACAGACAGACTGTCAGACAGACAGACAGACTGTCAGACAGCGAGCCAGTCAGGCAGTCATCCAGACACACAAATAGCCACACAGACAGAGGACCGGACAGAAAGCAAGCAAGCAAAAACAACAACAATAGCATAATTTAAACAATATTCTAGACTAATTGGACCACCAGAATAGTGCGGTTTGCACCACGCCATTGCTGACTCATGAACTACATCCAAATGACATTAAGGGCATCAATGTGACATCTGATGGTTGTAATGTGTCAGAAAAACACCAACCAGCTTGTACTTGCTTGGAGGAGCCCCTGCTGGTGTACCATGACTGCAAAACTGGAAGTGATGGTCCAATCAGTAATTACTGCTGTATATTTTTTTACGGGGGAAAATCAATACCTGGTTAAATAGCAGCTGACCTATAGGGTATGTCTGAGCGAGAGCAAGATGGCTGGAAAGATTTGAGATAAGCTGATGCTCAACTTACGCTGCTGGCCAGTAGCCAGTGGCCTGTGATCGTTGCCAATTTGATTGTGACCATAGGGAGCTCCATCCATGCACCATAAGCATGTTTCTTTCAGCTGCACTGGGGAGAACAGCTTGAAGAGAAAAAATTCCAGATTTATTGCCTGCCGCAACACAGAGACGATGAAGAAGTGCATCCTTAGAAAGCCTCATGGCTCATTTCTTGCTTCCATGGAATCGAAATGTGGCTTTACTGAGATGCACTTAATTGTTCCACGTTTGCCTTTGCAAGCCTCATAACTTCATGTACCTTTTGTGTTCTTTTGTGTCATAATGACCCGTTTTCTGTTATATCACATCCTTTCCTCTGAAGATATCCTGTGATGCCAAACCTCCTTTTGAAATTAATGACATTTAATGCGAAAACTAAATACAATTATGTGATGAAAACCTCAGGACCTACGCCATCACATGTCATTTGTTCGGTCTTGATTGTTTTCGATTTCGAGGAAAATATAGGGTTAGGATTAAAACACAGTTTTAGAATTTGGAATTCATACATTCTCCAGAATTAGTTCTATGTCTATGGAATTAACATTCAGTTGGAGAGAATAAAAGGATCTTTTTTTGGTGAAAGTAACAAACAACGACTGTGGTATTTAGTCTCAAAGATAAAGGATTATTAAGTCCTATTGATTGCAATCAGGGGCTTTACAATTGTCTGCTTGAGTCAACTGGACTGGAACATCCATACCATGTCCCCCAAGTCTTCTGCAAGCATGGTGTTACTCTACCAAACTGTGAGACATCTAATTGGCACAGTTCAGGGTATTTAGAGCTTGTAAGGAATGACACGTCTGTGGAAAAAAAAGGAGCAATAGAGGCGCAGAGAGTAAATCTATTTGAGGCTCTTCTCTGGTGAGAAGCTAGTGGGGTGTGGCTCAGTCTGGGGTGCTATTTTAATAACATCTAAAACCAAGCTTGAACTGCAGCCTGAAATCAGGATCATTGTTTCTTATTTGAAGTGTGTGTGTGTGTGTGTGTGTGTGTGTGTGTGTGTAGAGAGAGAGAGGAGAGAGAGAGAGAGAGAGAGAGAGAGAGAGACAGACAGACAGATAGGGAGTGAGAGAATGTTGAGTGATAGACAGGAGAGGTAAAGGTATTTGACCCTATTGTATGAGTGGATCAGTGTTTGGGGACAGTATGAATTTTTCTTCTTGCTACCTCTCCTCTCACACACACACACACACACACACACACACACACACACCACACACACACACACACACACACACACACACACACACACACACACACACACACACACACACACACACACACACACACACACACACACACACACACACACACACACACACACACAATCAGTCTCAGATTAAACCATCCATTGCCACCCTAGTCAAATGGTTCAATTGCACAGCCATCTGGTGGTTGAGAATGGAGACGTCGTCTATAATTGAACATTACTTAGACAATGCATTTGGAACAACTTATGACAACAAATAATTTTTTAATTATTAGATCTACTGCGCATCAGATATTAACAGAAGTCCACTTTTACAGTTTTAATCCTTCTAGTTGCAATGCTGTAGCACTTGAACTCTAACTAGACAGAAGAGCATTCTCACATTATACACACACATTATAATTATTAATACTAACATATGTGTAAACTGAATATCTTGCCTGCACACTTTGTTTTTCTCCCAGAGGAAGTTCTGGTGACTGCTTTGGGTTTTCTGTTAAAAACATAATCCCTTATTAGGCAGATTTGGGAGCTCACATTGTGTAGATTTCAAGGAAAAAGTGTATCATGTGCAAGTACAGAGCATGGACAGTGAATCGTAAAATGCCAATCAAACATTCATGAGCAGCTTCATTAATAATTCAGGGTCGGAGCAGAGACCTGGTGGGGAGCAGGAGCTAGCAGCCAGACTGGAGACACTTCCTGTTTGCCCAGCTTTATTACAGGGGGAAGAGGGGCTCATGCGAAACTGATCCAGTGTTGCTGCTGTGTGTGTGTGTGAAGGAGAGAACGTGGGGGAGAGAGAGTAGGCCTACACGTGTGTGTGTGTCTGTGTGAGACAGAGAGAGAGAACATGAGAATGAAAGATGGGGCCTGCATGTAGTCTGTGAGGGTATGTGTATGTGTGTGTGTGTGATGGTGGTGGGGGGTGACTGTGTATGTGTGTGTGTGTGTGATGGTGGTGGGGGGTGACTGTGTATGTTTGTGTGTGTGTGTGTGTATGTGTGTGTGTGTGATGGTGGTGGGGGGTGACTGTGTGTGTGTGTGTGATGGTGGTGGGGGGTCACTGTGTGTGTGTGTGTATGTGTGTGTGTGTGTGTGATGGTGGGGGGGGGGTGACTGTGTGTGTGTGTGACTTGAATACTAAAATTAAATAGTAAAGAATTATGCAAAGATTTTGCTGCAGCAAGCACACTTCCTGAGTGGCATCAGTAGGCTTCATCAACGGCATGTGCATTTAAGCCTATCATTTACGACTGGTAACGTTTCAAATCTTCATTTTCTCGTAATTGACGCCTTAGGTATTTCAGAACTTCAATTAGCTAAGCAATATATACTTTCTTGTTCTGAATGAAGGAGTGATAGTCTACAGTACAGAACTCCAGTTAGACAACCGTTTGGTTATCTCACAATGCCAAATCTGTCATAACTACCAGGTCCTCCCGACAGTTGTCACCGAAGCACATACAAACACATTGGCGACAGAACACATCCTCAGAACACATCCTCAGAACACATCCTCAGAACATATCCTCAGAACACATCCTCAGAACACATCCTCATCCGTGGGCGACACAGCCCGAGTCTCCGTGATGTTCGTGTCGCGTCTCTTACTGACAACGTCAATCTCTTTCGGGGCGTCTTCAGGTACAACCGTTGTCCAATGGGACTTGCCGATGCTCCGGGGCTTGTTTCCTAGCAACAGGCCGACAAGCCGGCGTGCGTGGTTGGTTTATGTAACGACGGCTCGTAGCGGTAGAATGTAGGACGCCGGTCTCGTGGGGAGGAGGTGCGGGTGCTGGAGGATGTGCTGCTGAGCCAGAAGCCACGATGACCCCCCCCCCCACACACTCCACGGGGGGGGGGGCGGTAAACAGTGAGGTTACAGGGCGGAAATAAACTGACACATTTTTCGTCGTCCTCGTCTGAGAGAGTTGAAGTGGCAGGATTGAAACATCAGTGCCTGTAGTCTGTCTTGTAGATTGTGTTGCCATCTAGTGTCGCTGAGAGCAGCAGGTTGTTGCAACTGTAATTCATGGAATGTCAGGAATAAAATACTATGATATGTTCACCATATTGTACTGTACAACAGGCCCACAGTACTGAAGCCCCAGGTTAGACTTGACACTTTGTTAGGTTTGTTACAGTAGCACGTGTTCCATGCAACACAGACAGGCAACTAAGAAAACATCAAAAGCATCTTTGCAGCCTTGTGTCTCATTCTGGGGTTGAATTAGATCAACCCAGATGTATCTCTTGTGACGCATCCGATTGTGAGTTCAGTAGGTCTTAGCTTGTTAGCTGGTTAAAGGAGCATTCAAACACACACACACACATTCAAACGTATTGAGATGTGTGTGAGCACGTGGGTGTTCGGGTGAGTGTGAGTGTGAGTTTGTGCCTGTCATCGGTGTCATCATGTTGCTCGTCAGTATATGTTGGGTGGGCGGTATTTATTCAGAGGTGTGAGTTTATGTGTGCGTGTGCGTGTTTGTATACTGTACATGGTTGTTTGTGTATACATCTGTGTGTCTGCCATGCATGTTTGTGTTAGCATCCATGTAAATACATGTGTGTGTGCAACTGCTTGTGTGTGTACGTAAGAGAGTGTGTGCTATACGTAAATGTGTGTGTGTGTGTGCGCTCCACGCCCCCCTGTCCCCCCTCCCCTCCTCTGATCCCTCGGACCACTGTCATGGACAGCAGATGGCAGACAGTTCTTTGTGGTCAGATGAAGAAACCAGTCTTGGAGAAGGAGGCTGTTGCCATGGAGACGTGACCAATGCTTCCAAGAGGAATTGTTGCAAGAGAAGGCTGGTGGTGCAGAAATAGCATAATAGGAGGGTTGGAGTAAGGGGCGGGGGGATGGGAGGGAGGGGTGTGTGGGAGGTGGGGGGGTTCAGAGGAGATCCATAATGAAGGGAATCGAAGTGTAGCTGGTGAATTAAGGTTTTTACGACCTGTGTATGATTGCCGTCATGTTGCCACACCGGCAGCACACACACCGTGATTTAACTAGACCGCTCTGCTCTCACAGTCAAGGCAGGACGGTCTCTGCAACACTCTGGCAACACAGTCAGGGCAGGACGGTCTCTGCAACACTCTGGCAACACAGTCAGGGCAGGACGGTCTCTGCAACACTCTGGCAATAATATGAGCTCAGCTGTGTCGCTCCAGGCACTATGTGTGTGAGAGAGAGAGAGAGAGAGAGAGAGAGAGAGAGAGAGAGAGAGAGAGAGAGAGAGAGAGAGAGAGAGAAAAAAAGGGATGTATTCTGTAGACAAAAATGAGAAGGATGGAGTTCAAGAGAAAATCGGTGTGGGCTAATGAACATGTTGGGTTCCATGGGTCACCATCTGTGTGTGTGTGTGAGTGTGTATGTGTGTGAGTGTATGTGAGTGTGTGTGTGAGTGAGTGTGTGTGAGTGTGTGTGTGTGAGTGTGTATGTGAGTGTGTGTGTGAGTGTGTGTGTGTGAGTGTGTGTGTGAGTGTGTGTGAGTGTGTGTGTGTGAGTGTGTGTGTGAGTGTGTGTGAGTGTGTGTGTGTGAGTGTGTATGTGAGTGTGTGTGTGAGTGTGTGTGAGTGTGTGTGTGTGAGTGTGTGTGTGAGTGTGTGTGAGTGTGTGTGTGTGTGTGAGTGTGTATGTGTGTGTGTGTATGTGAGTGTGTGTGTGTGAGTGTGTGTGAGTGTGTATGTGAGTGTGTGTGTGTGAGTGTGTGTGTGTGTAAGTGTGTATGTGTGAGTGTGTATGTGAGTGTGTGTGAGTGTGAGTGTGTATGTGAGTGTGTGTGAGTGTGAGTGTGTATGTGAGTGTGTTTGAGTGTGTATGTGTGTGTGTGTGTGTGTGTGTGTGTGTGTATGTGAGTGTGTCCTTCCGGTTTTGAGCCGAGGTTTTAAGTCGTTACGATGTGACATGATAAAAAAACACTGAATTGTATATAGCAACACTGCGGATAAACATTTAATTGTAAATGTAGGTAAAGTGAAGTGTGCCTCATTCAGCATCACTGGAAGGGGACGACATCCTGTAGGGTCATGGGAGAACAGAGTTCATGACTGATGATCTGGACACGCTGGGTTTAGATGTACAGTACCTGACGTATCCAGCGGGGTATTATTGTCTCTTAGGGTCGCTTGTGGATGGGAGATTCACATCACTTTTAGAGGAGATTCACATCACTTTTAGAGGAGATTCACATCACTTTTAGGGGAGATTCACATCACTTTTAGAGGAGATTCACATCACTTTTAGGGGAGATTCACATCACTTTTAGGAGGAGATTCACATCACTGTTAGGGGAGATTCACATCACTTTTAGAGGAGATTCACATCACTTTTAGGGGAGATTCACATCACTTTTAGAGGAGATTCACATCACTTTTAGGGTAGGATTCACATCACTTTTAGAGGAGATTCACATCACTTTTAGAGGAGATTCACATCACTTTTAGGGAGATTCACATCACTTTTAGGGGAGATTCACATCACTTTTAGGGAGATTCACATCACTTTTAGGGGAGATTCACGTCACTGTTAGAGGAGATTCACATCACTGTTAGAGGAGATTCACGTCACTGTTAGAGGAGATTCACATCACTTTTAGGGGAGATTCACATCACTTTTAGAGGAGATTCACATTCACTTTTAGGGGAGATTCACATCACTTTTAGAGGAGATTCACATCACTTTTAGGGAGATTCACATCACTTTTAGAGGACATTCACATCACTTTTAGAGGAGATTCACATCACTTTTAGAGGAGATTCACATCACTTTTAGAGGAGATTCACATCACTTTTTAGGGGAGATTCACATCACTGTTTAGAGGAGATTCACATCAACTTTAGAGGAGATTCACATCACTTTTTAGGGAGATTCAACATCACTGTGTAGAGGAGATTCACATCACTTTTAGAGGAGATTCACATCACTTTTAGAGGAGATTCACATCACTGTTAGAGGAGATTCACATCACTTATAGCGGAGATTCTCGTCAGCTGTTAGAGAAGTCACTGTAGCATGTGAACCCCAAATGACTGTTGTTGGAATTGAAGGTTTCTTCAAAGTGAAGCTGCGACGCTAAATCCCATCATCTTATCGTGTTTTTTCCAAACCAGTCCAACTGCTAACAAAATGAAAAAGACTGTTCCCTTCGAGGGCACTAACTGACTGTAAATTTAGACTGAGTACAAACAAACCATCCATCATTCAAGGAAGCCACACCTAGAAATCCTGCTTGACTCGCTGGCTTTTTGTGTGTTCTTTTCTGAGGGAAAATTTACGTTGAATCATTGCAAGTCTGACCAGCCAGCAGTGACACACACAAACGCTACGTTTCCCAAATATTGATCGTGTTTTGTTTTCCCTCGCTGGTATGGATTTTCTGTTAAATATGAAAGGGTCTGCTGCTGTTAGATTTCTGCAGGGGGTAAGGAGGATGGGGGGGGGGGGAGAAAGAGGGAGAGAGGGAGAGAGGGAGACAGAGAGAGAAAAGAAGAGAAGAAAATAGATAGTGATGGAGAGAGAGAAAAATAGAGGGAGAGCGAAAGAGAGAGAGGGCGAGAGAGATGGAGGAGGAGAGAACGATGGGAAGACAGAACGCGGTGAACGGAGTTGCCTTGGAAACCACTCGCATGCTCGTGAAAAAAAAGAAAGGGGGAAATGGGCCGAGGGAGGGATGAAGGGAGAGCTTCTTCTGTGAGAGAGGGAGAGCAAGAGAGCGAGAGACAAAGAGAGCGAGAGAGAAAGAGCAAGAGAAAGTGAGAGTGAGAGAGAAAGAGCAAGAGAGAGAGAGTGAGAGAGAGAGAAAGAGCAAGAGAGAGAGAGTGAGAGTAAGAGAGAAAGAGCAAGAGAGAGAGAGTGAGAGAGAGAGAGAGAAAGAGCGAGAGAGAGAGTGAGAGTAAGAGAGAAAGAGCAAGAGAGAGAGAGTGAGAGAGAGAGCAAGAGAGAGAGAGCAAGAGAGAGAGAGTGAGAGTGAGAGTGAGAGAGAGCAAGAGAGAGAGAGTGAGAGTGAGAGAGAAAGAGAGTGAGAGTGAGAGAGTCACTCTGTAACACACCATTCGTTTCTGACCTTTTGAGAGCCTTCTTAGGGTCGAACTCAGCCTCAGTGTGACTAGACAGTCTGAAAACCTGGATACACTCAAACAACGAATGGCCAACAGCATCTTTCGTGCTGTCAGTATGACTGTCCCATCATAACAGCTTTCATGTCGCTGATGTTTATTCAGTAGGCCTATTGCACATATTTCATTCAACATATTAATTCCACACTGATTGAAGCCACAAAACAACAGCCACTGTGATGACGGACAATCACATCAGCATTTAACGGGTTTGTGTTTCCCGGCTTCCTTGAGGTTTTGTAGTGTTTGTCGAGGCGTCAGTGGGCGTAGGGGTCAGAGGGCAGTGGAGAAGCCAGCTCCCTCACCTGCCTCCACCTCCCTGTTTGCTCTCTGACCCCCAGCAATCACCAACCCAACGCTTCCAACAACGCCGCTTTACGACTTTAATTCAGCCGGGGGCATCTAACGAGATCCATGCCCAGCCTCCGGGTGCGGATGGTCAGGATACAGCCAGTGTTTTTATTTCCAACAAGGATGTCTAGACGAGGTAAAGTATATTGTTTGTTTGCTGGGGTGTAGCGAGCAAATGACAGTTAAAATAAGAGTTAATTTTTTTCTGTCATTCATGGTTTGCAGAACACACTAAGGTTCTCCTGAGCAGATGGTGATTCACTAAACTGTTATGACTCAAAGTGTTTTTGTAGTGTGGGTCATTGTAATCTTTTGAATTGTGATTTGAAAGTTATCCAAATCTGTTTGGTACAGATGTTTCATTGTGATTCACTTCATTGTAAACGATGGAAAACCAATCACTCTTTGATACCAAGATAATACTGATAACGTTCCTGTGCTTATCTGCTGGACTACATAGCCTACAGTGCACTTTCTTTAAGTCACTGTAGATAAAAGTATCTGCTAAATGACTAAACGTAATGTAGCATTTAAAGCCAACAGCGTTAAAGAATAGTCTGTAGAGGCAATACTCTCGTTGAACACATTCCCCCTGTTTGTGTTTACATGAATAGAATAAGCAACAGGATTATTTCAAATTGACAGCTCTGTGGTCAAATGTGATTATAATTCATACATCTAGAGACTGAGTGTCATTCACTCATTGTCTTAAACAACAACAGCCAACCATTAGAAGACTATGGACGTCATAATCATAATCTCTGGGGTCTATTGTTTCTGTTGATGTAGCATGTGTGCCTATCTCTTTGTTTGAGTGTGTGAATGACTAAATTCTGCACCAAATAGAACAAGTGGGGAATCACTGTAGTATGTTTAACATTATTTTTAGGTCCCATATATCAGTTTGGCTGCCAGTTATGTAGTAAACCGTTAAAAAGTGGAAAGACGAGTTTCTACTCTAGGAATGGAGTGTTTAATGGTCATGAATGGGTTTGAGTTCAAAATATGGTGGTCTCTGGGAAGTTAATTGCCACTTTCGACAGCTCATTACAGACCGCCGTACAGAGCTGGAACCCCAGACACTCAAACAGGAGTTTGCTGTTCGTTTTTTTTTTCTGTCCCATTTGTGATGAGAAGCCCTCACATTTTTTTATAAGCAAAAAGACCGTTCTTCTCTTACCTTGAAACCCTTTCCTGTATCCGAGCCTTGGCATGGGTGGCTTGGATCCAATGTGTGTTACGGACTCATGAGATAAAACTGAATCAAATGATTTGGAGGTAGACTTGGTCTGTCTAAGGTTCAGGAGAATACCACACAATCTTCATCTGACACATCATGACCACACCTGAGGCCCCTCAGCCAATCACAGTCACACACCTGATTCAGCCTAGTTCCCCTCTCAGTGCTGCTGGACTGGGTGTGCAACAGAAGAGATCATTTGGTTTGAGCCTTGTTCAGGAATCTGACGATACTCTACTGCCATCTAGTGGACGGTAAAAGGCCAGGCTTTTGAAGAAAACAAATGCTCGTCAATGATGATTTGACGTCACAATTTGCACTCAGAGTTGCATAAAATCCTGCCATTTCATCCTTTTTCACATTCAAGTTCTTTGGACATTGAACAGTCTTTTTGGACATTGAATGTCTTCTTATAATCTGAATTAGGGTAGATTGATGTAGCAAAATAGTCGAAAGAATTAAGAGGTTTTGCCCATGTCATAACTTAAAGGTTCACTCATGTTTTGGTCTAGTGACCATTCTCAGAGAACCTTGCACAAAAAAAATACCTGTGCCTTCATAGTTTGAGATCTTTTTTGATCATTTAAGATAAAATCTAGTATTAACTGAACAAGTTTGAATCAAGGCCACACAGTGAACTCTGCAGGCAGGTGTGTGAGACAAACCAGGCTGTAGGGCCAGAATAAATATTTAATTTTGTTTAATTATAATAATGTATAATTATATTCTGTATGGTTAAGTAATTGTGTGTGAATAATTTACTGATTAACTCAACCAGACTGTGATACAGATTTGAAATACTGCTTGATTTAATCTCCCTCAATCAGTCAGTCTTAACAAACGAATCATATAACGACATAAAAAAACAAAAGCAACTGTACACGCAACCATCTATAAAAAATTAAACCCCTTTATTGTGTTCTCTTATACAAAAAGAAATACAAAAAAGAAACATTGACACCAGGCGAATGTACGGGGGAGGGGGCGGGGCGTGAGGACGGGAGGCAGGGGGAGGGGCGGAGGACGAGAGGCAGGACGAGGGGCGGGGCGGAGGACGAGAGGCAGGACGAGGGGCGGGGCGGAGGACGAGAGGCAGGACGAGGGGCGGAGGACGGGAGGCAGGACGAAGGGCGGAGGATGAGAGGCAGGGGGCGGGGCACACACGACAGGCAGGACGGGGGAGAGCCGGACGGATGGATCTGACCAACCAACGGACGTCGCGATGGATGAGGGTGGAGGAAAACCGAACGCAGAACGCCCCTCCTCCTCCCTCCCTCTCTCCCTCTTTGCCCTGTTGGAGGGAGAGAGGGAGGGAGGAAGAGAGGGAGGGAGGGGGGGAGGAAGAGAGGGAGGAAGAGAGGGAGGGGGGAGGGAGTGAGGCTACTTCAGGGCAGCTCAGTCTTATCCGCCACTTCAGCGAGGTGGCCCCCCACTGCCTCGGACCCCCCGGGGGCCAGCAACGTCCTCCTGTTGTAGTGGTGGTGCCCCTTCAGGATGCCCGAGTTGTTGTTGTCGTTCAGGATCTGCTTCTGCTTCTGCCGGTTGAGCGACTGGACCAGGCCCAGCACCACGGCGGCCAGCGAGTACTGGCCCGTGAGCTTGCGCGGCTGCATGATGAGCGGGTTGGGCTGCACGCGTCCCAGCAGGTAGTGGGTGCGGATCTTGCCCTCCTGCTCGCTGATGCCCTTGACGTAGATCTCGCCGCGGTACTCGAAGGCGAAGCCGCGCTCCTTCAGGATCAGGTAGGTGTCCTCGGGCACCTGGATCTTGCCGCTCACGCCCGTGCTGTCCATGCGGCTCGACAGGTTCACCGTCTTCCCCCAGATGTCGTACTGCGGCTTCTTGGCCCCGATCACCCCGGCAACCACCGAGCCGTGGGCCATGCCTGTGGACAGGGAGGCAGGAGAGGGGTCAAAGGGTGAGTTGTGATGACGTGAGTCAGATAGCTGAGCGGTTAGGGAATCGGGCTATTAATCAGAAGGAAATCAACCCCTGGTTGAATCAAAATGACGTGTCCTTGGGCAAGGCACTTCACCCTACTTGCCTCGGGGGGAATATCCCTGTACTTACTGTAAGTCGCTCTGGATAAGAGCTTCTGCTGAATGACTAAATGTAAATTTCTGCTCTGTTATCAGACTTAAGACAGGAAGTAGTTGTAATGTTTTTGTTGCACTTTCTGGTGCAGACTGCTACTTGGCTCTAACCATGGAAAAACTCTTAAAACTGTGCCCTTCTGATCCTTGATGTTATTTCTGTACTATCTGCGTGCATGTTGCTTTGGATGAAGGCGCCTGCTAAATGAATCGAATGTAAATGTGAAGTATTTCATGGAGGGAAAGGGTATGACCGGCACGGAGGGATTTCTGTGGCTCCACCTAGTGGTGAACCGTCATCACTACAACCCGGCGGCCAACTGCATCCACACACGAGACACGTCTAAATCATGAATCTGCCACCGGCATCCCTTCTCTCACACAGAACCTGAAGGAGTCGCGTTCTAATCTGAGATCCCACACGCTACGTCCGAAGTTTTAAAGTCAGGGGAGTCAGGTGGCTTAGCGGTTAGGGAATCGGGCTATTAATCAGAACGTGGTTTTGAAGGATCGTTTTCTCAATGAGGCCTAAGGGTGGGAGAGGTCTTACCGATCCGTAGCTCAAAGTTGTTGAAGGAGTGCTTGTTGATCTCCTGGATGCTCTCGTTGAGGGCGATGGCAAAGTCAGCCAGGGCACACAGGTGTCCCCATTTGTCCTCGCACTGCTGCGGGACGAGAGGACGAGAGTTAGGAGTCACCACCACAGAGGACTAAACCAGGTTGACGTCAACGAGCAACATGAAATCAGGTCGCCCAGAACGACAACAGGATGCGAGGGCCGTTGTCACGGCAACCCCTAGCTACTACATACACCGTCTGAGGGTAAGGAGATGATGGACCCCTCACGCCTGCGAAATAATACGTCTGCAGTCAAACAGTGATTGCATGCAGGACTTTTCTTTCAATATCGATGTATTCAGATGAGTCGGAAATCTGTTACGGGTTGTATTATGTTATATGGTCACGCAGGCTTTTTATTAAACAAATGTAAATTGCATCAATTATTAAGATATTGACTAATAAAATAAAATAAAAACAGCCAACTTTTTAAATATATATTTTTTGACGTTTGGTGCTTCACTGGACAGTGATAATTAAGCGTGACAGGAAAGGCAGGGGAGAGAGAGGAGAAGACATGGCCCAGGGTGGATTCAAACCCAGGCACCAGAGGTAAGGTCTCAGCCTGTGCAGAATGAGTGGTTATCCAGTGAGCTACCAGGGCAGTGTGCCACCTGCCTGCCTACCTGTTTCTCTGGAGACAGGCCGGACACTGCCATGTACGTGCTGCCTGCCTACCTGTTTCTCTGGGGACAGGCTGGACACTGCCATGTACGTGCTGCCTGCCTACCTGTTTCTCTGGGGACAGGCCAGACACTGCCATGTACGTGCTGCCTGCCTACCTGTTTCTCTGGGGACAGGCCGGACACTGCCATGTACGTGCTGCCTGCCTACCTGTTTCTCTGGGGACAGGCCGGACACTGCCATGTACGTGCTGCCGATGGTCTTGATCTTCTCAATGTCCTGGAAGCGTTCCTCTCCAAGCAGCTTCGGAGAGAGAAGGAAACAAGAAACAGAGCTTTGTTACCTCAACATACCAGGAAATACTTTATTATTAATAATTAATATTAAATTAATGATTTAATTAAATTAAATAATTAATTATTAATATTCAATAATAGTGTAACAAAGTAATAGAAGTAAATATTTAAACAGGCACATTTTTGGGTGAACAGAAAATCCAGTCTCAACACTCTTTACTGTCCTATCAAAGTGTAGCCCTTCATACAAAGCACAAGGTCATGGTGTGCTTTGCTACAGTATCAGTCTAGACGACCACAAATATAGCCATACGTGTCGTCAAGCCCTTTCCAGGACAGGAAAAGGCACGTCTATTCCTATCCAGAAGAATTGAGTCAGGTGGCTGAGCGGTGAGGGAGTCGGGCTAGTAATCTGAAGGTTGCCAGTTTGATTCCCAGCCGTGCCAAATTACGTTGTGTCCTTGGGCAAGGCACTTCACCCTACTTTCCTCGGGGGGAATGTCCCTGTACTTTACTGTAAGTCGCTCTGGATAAGAGCGTCTGCTAAATGAGGAAAGAGAGACGTTCCGCCCACAGCCACTATCTCAAACCCCGTCTGGGTCTGGCCTGCTTTGGTGACATTGACAATGTCTCTGAATAACACTATTCCAGGAACGTAGACCACGGATTGCTCTCTCTGCCCACACAAAGGTAATGTGGATACTATCTTGAGAACATAATTGTTTGCCGTCTGGTTCTTTGTAAGAAGGTCAAATTCAAATTCTAATATTTTATCACTCTCGTGGTGTAATTTTTTTCTTCTTTTTTTTATGTTAAAGAAGAGATAAATTGGCCAAAACGGATCCATAGCCATGTTGTATGGGATTACGAACATGTAATACAAGAAGGATATCAGACTGAGTCCTGCTAAGCACCGTCATCAATCACAGATGATTTGACATCCATTCCAGTGCAAAAGATAAAGTATTTGTTGGAGAAGATGTGACAACGCTCATCTGTCATGATTCACAGGAATTCCTAAAGCATTCACTGAGCTACGACAAACAGCTACACAAGCACTGATATTAATACTTCAAGAAGAATAATAGCATCTAAATGACCAGAATTTGTTTTGTGGTTGAAAACAATGTCCCTTCAGACGCTTTCTACATTTGACATGTTACGACACTTGTCACAACATCCACACGTTGTATTTGCTGCACAGTTTGGAAATGTGCAGAATGTGTGTCAAATAAGTGTTTTAGGTTTGTCAGAATTTGCAAAAGCGGGAAGCCATTCGTCCTGATGTCATCATCGTCATGTGATCATTGAGCAGGAACTTTTATGGGAAGCAACACAAAGGTGGGGGGAAGGGGATTGGAACCTGGCACCTCTAGATGAAATGCATGAAAATGCTCAACCTCCGAGTTCCCCCCCATCCCACCGGTAACAGTGACCGGCAGTAGAATGCGGTGCTTCTCACCTCGTCAAAGTCTGCGATGATCTCGTTCAGCAGCCTGAGACACTCCACCCCCTGGTTGTTCATCTCCGTCTGAGAGTAGAAGTCAGCGAACCCCGGGATGGACGCGAACATCACGCCCACGGCGTCGTACGACTGAGAGTACAGCTCCTGGAGGAACAAGGAACACGGGCGCTGAGCTCGGAGACGCACACTCAAACATCTGAACGACATCAAACATGGGATATGGGAGTCAGGTGGGTGAGCGGTTAGGGAATCGGGCTAGTAATCGGAAGGTTGCCGGTTCGATTCCCCGCCAGGCCAATGACGTTGTGTCCTTGGGCAAGGCACTTCACCCTACTTGCCTCGGGGGAATGTCCCTGTACTTACTGTAAGTCGCTCTGGATAAGAGCGTCTGCTAAATGACTACATGTAAACATCTGAACGGAATCAGAAGACGGTTTTCTTTGGGGAGGGGGGAGGGGGGGGGAGTGTTGTGCAACATTAAGCAGACTATGTATCGTAGTGCCGTTTTGGTTGATTTATGTTGCGTAGGAGTTTATGTAGTGTGTGTAGGGTGCATTCCACTGACGTGAGTTGTGTTAAGTTAGTGTCTGTAGAGGGGGGGGGGACATCCAGTTAAGGGTGCTAAGGGCTTGTTGATCACAGCTTCACACCTCCTCCTCGTCCCAACTGTCCCCATGGCAGAACAGCGACTAGCAGAGTGCTGCAGTTTCATTAGAAACATCTTTAACACTAGGGGGCAGTGTTGTCTTGTGCTCGTGGGCAGAAGCAGGTCTCTCAGGTCTG
Organism: Thaleichthys pacificus; assembly: GCA_023658055.1. NCBI lineage: Eukaryota > Metazoa > Chordata > Actinopteri > Osmeriformes > Osmeridae > Thaleichthys > Thaleichthys pacificus. The sequence goes on from CM042854.1 coordinate 2,915,828, forward strand.
GAGAGAGCTGATTAAAACAGCAGCTCTGAGTTCACAGTGGCTTAAGTAACACTACCTTCATTGGTTATTCATGTGTTAGGCGATGGTTCAAACTTCCAAACTTGTTTAATAATTCAACAGAAGTAACAGATGTATATCTGGGAAACGGCTTGTTGGCAGCCTGGAAACAATTGTTTTTCGAGATACTGACATGAATTAATCATTCAGTTGCTGCCCTTTGCTCTTGTGAACAGATTTTCCAAACTTCTGATTAATTGATCTACATGCAAACCGGTCAACCACTTTCTTTGCAGCTTCTCTGTAGCAATCTTCCTAATGAGCTCTTCATCACTACTCAATCAATACTAACAAATTAACTCATTATGCCAAATGGCTGAAATAGATATATAACCCAGATGTATTATCATGCTGTAGGTGCTTAATCACCAGCTAAGTACAGTTAAAACACAGTAAAAGAGTCCTTTTGAACGATCACTCGAGTGAAAAGCGAAAAGGTCCGTATCAGAGTCAGTTACCTACTGGCCTTATCTCACTATCTCAGCCACCTTTCACCAACCCCCGTCTCGAAACCCCGTTGGTTCACTCTGAATCCACGTCTTCCTGGGACCCAGTGAATGAGTCATGGCCTGAGCTGGCTGGAGGACAGTCGCTGTGGAGGGTCAATGACGAGCCTTTTGTCCACGACTGTCCTTGTGCGACTCCTCATTATCGACTCATTGAGTCTTCCAGCGCCCTTCGAACAATGGTGACTAACCTATGAATTATGGATGTTACGAGCACGGCGTAGATATCAGTCTGCTCCCATGCCTTTTCCTAATTAAAATGGCGCGATTAAAAATGCATCCATTAGGATTGCCTAAGCCCTAATCACTGTCTCCATTATTAATCAGTGGGTTTATTTTCCCACACTTTGGATGCCAAACATGCCCAGAGGCTAAGAGATTGGTATTAACACCTTAACACCTTCAACAGCACAGAAGCATCAGGAAATTAATGAATAAATGGATGGATGAATGAAGGGTGGATGAAATGGATGGGTGAAATGCGAGTCCAATGGATACATCATTGGGTTCAACATTGGGTCGTACAAAAGCAAGTACTTGGGAAAAGATTGCGAGGGATGAAGAAAAAAAAAAGAAAAAAGTTCCTATCAAAGTTTCATTTCATTCACAACATTTAAAGTGACTAATAGACAGTGACTCACTCTGCATAAGAGTGTCTGCTAAATGACTAAATGTAAGTGACAGAAAGTCGACTGACGTGTTCAGTTCTTCTGTCTGACAACATGTTATTATCATCAAATTAAACCGCATGCATGCAAAGTAAATACAAAAAGATTACAAAAACTCATCCTGTTTTACTAAGTTTTCCATATGACTGGTTTTTCTCTCTCTGCACACCATGAATGCAGATGGTTATTTTCTAACCTCTCTTCCCGGTTTCTCTTTGAAATTGTTGGAAAAGCAATTACAGATCCCTTTGTGGCTGGAACGCGGAGCTTTATGAAACAGTGAAATTAACAGGGGGGTAATTGTGGTTCTTTTCCAGTCAAAAGGACATCTAACACATCGTTTTGAGTGGATGAAGAACAGTGTGTCTTTGACAAAACAAACAACGAATCCAGCAAAACAGTACGTTGAATGCGTTTGTCCGTTCGATGTCAATAGATAAATAAATACAACAGCTTTATCTGAGGGGCATCAAGAAATCAACAGACACACACGTCTCTTAAGAGCTCCCTGTCGAGGTCACGGTCTTCTTATAAGCACAGAGGGCAAGTTTGTGTATACGCCTCGACGACCACATGGCTTGAGCGCTTGACTTATACGGTCACTGTTTACATTTCAAAACAGAGCAGCTCTCATGGGCCTCATGGAAAGTACAGCACGTGTTGTAGGAAACATTTTCAGACTCTGCCAAAGGAAAAAAGGCTTCCCAAACCTCGTTATCCCGATCCTTTTCCAGGAAGTGTCGGGCAACGTGACTCGGTAGAATGTTCCGGAGCATGTTCTCGTTGTGTTCCCTGAGCTCCTTCATCTCGTTGATCTCCTCCTTGGCCTGGACGCGCCACAGGAAGTCCAGTCGAGCCGTGTACTCCAGCTGGGGGGACACAGAGACAGCACGCTGTGATTGGCTGAGGGATGCACGGAGACAGCACACTGTGATTGGCTGAGGGATGCACGGAGACAGCACACTGTGATTGGCTGAGGGATGCACGGAGACAGCACACTGTGATTGGCTGAGGGATGCATGGAGACAGCACACTGTGATTGGCTGAGGGATGCACAGAGACAGCACACCCGCTGTGATTGGCTGAGGGATGCACAGAGACAGCACACCCGCTGTGATTGGCTGAGGGATGCACAGAGACAGCACACCCGCTGTGATTGGCTGAGGGACGCACATTCAAAGAGTTACAGCAGTTAATACAACTTAGCTTAAAACATTACAGTTTAGTGCTTTGAGTGCAAGAAAGGTGCATTTACATAATAAATATAAAACACATTATTATTTTTGTCTCCACCCCTTTTGAAAGGTCGTTAGGTCAACCAGGAATTCCATCGTTAACCAGGTGCTTACATGTCGAATTAATTGAAAACTTTGAGAATCATTTGATTTGTTGAGGGGGGAAAAAACATCTGTCTATGAAAAAACAGAGTTCTAACGAGGAACACTAATTGCTTTTCTGGATGAACAATTAACACAGTGTAATTTGCATACATTTGTGACAAACATAAATCTAAGCTATTAAATTGGACGGAAAAACTTTTTATTATTCAGAACGCGGATATTGAAAATTAATTTCCAAGCACTCAATTTGGCTTCCAAACCATCAGAGGCCATAACCGCTGAGCAACAGTTTCACCATTAATCTTGGTATCAATTAGGCCCAAATAATGCTAGTGAATATGGCACTTCCATCTAATTTGCTAGTTTCCTAATTAAGAATGCAAATCCCAGAGGCTAAATCATCATTAAGATGATGAGATGCTGGCCACTACAGGAATACAAGGCCCCCAAGTAATGTGGAAACCCCCATTAGGAATAAACAATCTCAGGAGGCTTGCACTAATGGCTGCTAATTCGTTTCTTTATTTCTTTATTTCTTTTTTAACTACTTTTAATCCTTTGAGCTGGAAATTACGGCAGAGACAATGATTACATATCAAATCTTTTTACACCTACATCCCTGCAGAACAAACTTGACATCTTTGTTCGATTACTTTCTATAGCCGCGAAGAAACAAGTTGTTTTTTTGAAAACATGCGGGAATCCGGATGGGAAGAATTCTCTCTCAGTGTCCAACTTTTGAGTTCATTGCATCTAAATGCTACCTCAGGCACATAAACCTGAATTCTCTCAGTTCATTGTGCACCCTTGTTACTAAGAATCAATAGAGTGTCTTAGACAAACAGTTGAACCACCCAAGTCCAGAAAAGCTGTACTTCAAACCAGTGCTAGTATCAACAACACTCTAATTTGGGAGTCAGGGAGGCTGAGTGGTTAGGGAATTGGGCTTGTAATCCGAAGGTTGCTGGTTCGATTCCCGGCTGTGCAAAATGACGTTGTGTCCTTGGGCAAGGCACTTCACCCTACTTGCCTCAGGGGGAATGTCCCTGTACTTACTGTAAGTCGCTCTGGATAAGAGCGTCTGCTAAATGACTAAATGTAAATGTAATGTAAATGTAATTTGGCGTTCAACGTCTATGGAATTGACTTACCAGTAACTGGCACATTAACAACACAATGATAGTCAAGCAAAGGGGATTCTGGCATGAATGCCAATTAATCTTACAGAAACAGTACAGCCTATAAATAATGTGTTTTCTCGCTACAAAATACAAGTTTAAGTTGCAAGACAACACACAACAAAATACACAAACACCCGCACTTACAACCACACACACACACACACACACACACACACACACACGAGATTTACTCCCTTCCATGGTGCGCACACGCACACACACACACAACCTAACAGCAGGCAAAATGTCAAGGTTGTTGGTTGACGCACTCAAAGCAAGAACACTCTCACGAGCATGGTCAGTCACGATCATACACATCAAATGCATTATTGTCATAAATAAGAGGCCTTGTTGCTATGGTGATGAGAAAAAGAAAACCTGTGGCTCTGAAAGGCGGCAAATCCAGAGAAATCGTGCACAGAATCTCGTTCACTACAGTACAGTACAGTACAGTACACTACACTACACTACAGTACAGTACACTACAGTACACTACACTACACTACAGTACAGTACACTACAGTACACTACACTACACTACAGTACAGTACAGTACAGTACACTACAGTACACTACACTACAGTACACTACAGTACACTACAGTACAGTACACTACAGTACACTACAGTACACTACACTACACTACAGTACACTACGTCTATTATGGGCACATGGATTCTTTTTGCGTGAGAGATTTACGATGAAAACACAACAATTGTTTTGCTACTGACTAGATGTTCAATGAATCAAAACCAGACTCCAGAACAGAGACATTATAAAGAGTGTCTTGCCTTTGCCGAACCGCCAAAATGTTATTCCTTATAGACAATTAGATTTTTTTTTAAACGCCTAAATTAAAAAATACCACATTTCAAAAGTCATTTTTGTAAAGGCGTGATTGGAATACAGAAGAGAGTGGATTTTTTTGGCGTGGAAAAATGGAGCATTGATGAACCCCACAGATGTGAAATAGTTAATCAGCTCTGGCATTGTGGACATGCTTATTATGCTTAGGTCTGAAGTCTTTGTGCGTACGATATCAAGCTAGCTAATTACAGTGGCTTAACGAGGCCGGTCCATTTAAAAACACTTCTCTCACATGCACCAATGATTTTGTGGCATTTCCTATTCAACTGTGAAACCCTTTTCGGTATTGAAAGATATTTAATTAGCATGTGTCCTGTGATAAAACTGTACTGCTCTGAGAACCGAAAATAAACTGATTCTTAGTCACGGAAATGAAATCTGTAGTAACTTTTCAATACAGACTTTGAAAGGTAACTGCAACCACAGATAAGTTGTCCATTAAAGGTTGTTTTCTCTGCTTTTGACAATGGTTTCCCTGTTCAGAGAACAAAGAAACAAAAACAGTGTCTCCACATCCTCTCCACGGCAAGAGTCCTTGAAGCTTTGACATAAAGACAAAAAAAAACTACAAAAACCCCCCACTAAGAAACCCCTACTACACAACCATTCAGTCTCGGATGCAATTGAATGACTTCAAATGAGATATTTTTATATCGGCTACAAAGGACGTTCAATTACACCTTTCTCCCCTCTGTCTCCGACCAGGGGCGGACCTTGTGAACCCCATGATCAAAGGTAGCCATTCAGGAGAGAAACAGCTTGAAATCCCATTTTGTCCTCGATCACAGCCAACCACTCTAGATACCCCGGGAAAGACCAGCCTCTGAGTCACAAGGGACTACCCCTTTACCTCAGGATGTACTTATACCTACAGTTTTCGTATTAAATTATTAAATTGCTAGCCGCAATAAAAACCACGGTAGCTACTATATATAACAGCCTCTTTCAAAAGCTCTTCTGAGCTTGACAATAACCCATTTATCCATCGTCCACATCTAGGACATGCAGGGCAGGGCGTTCTGAGGATCAGGATCGAGAGAGATTGATATTTATAGCACGTGATCTGATTCTGATTCTGTGACTCGTTCTGTAGATACGCACTTCTGTGGGATGGTGTGAAGCGAACAGACGATGAGGCAGAGAGACAGAAGGGACAGAGAGAGCAGCTAGCAGGCTGTCGGCCCGTCTGCCTCGAAACAGCCATCTGCCTGGAGTCAGGTGGCTGAGCGGTGAGGGAGTCGGGCTAGTAATCTGAAGGTTGCCAGTTCGATTCCCGGCCGTGCAAAATGACGTCGTGTCCTTGGGCAAGGCACTTCACCCTACTTGCCTCGGGGGGAATGTCCCTGTACTTACTGTAAGTCGCTCTGGATAAGAGCGTCTGCTAAATGACTAAATGTAAATGTAAACCACGAGCCAGATGTTTGAGGCGGGGACTCTGATAGCAGTAGGTCCTTCCAGGAAGTGGTCGTTAGCGGAGGAAGAAGGCTCGAGACAGAGGGGGTCGTCCTTGGGGCGAGTGGACGTCTTCACCCCGTAGGTAGGGATGTAACCCTGGCAGGCAAAGCAAGGTTTTGTGTCCCTGAGATGACTAAAAGCACCAAAAGTTCTCACCTGCTGTCCATGGTAGAACACTGCCAGAAGGAACATAGCCATCAGCAGCAACGACGTCTCCTTGGTCCCCAGGAAGTTTCTGTAGAAATAAAATAAAATAAAAAGTCTGTTAGAGACATACTACCGCTTGTCATCTTTATTTATGGAACCAAATACGCAGCACACATGACTTAATCTGTTCTCCAGCGGTGTGTAATATTCTACTGTTATTCAGAGGTGAATAGTAGGTCGGGCCAGGGGAGGTTTTTCATCTGTGTAGCTGCCAGTTTTTTCCATATGGCCTTTATCTAACTCCTGTGTGTGTATACTGTGTGTATTACACATGAATTAGATATGATCACTCTCTGGCACATGATTGCTCAAAAGGTATATTTATACTTATTTTTCCCAAGGCCCTTGGATTTTCTGTAGGTTCCTCCATACACTAAAAGGCTAAAGGTCAAAGTGTTCCACACCATAGCTCTCATGACCTCCATTACAAGAAAATTGAGTCTCCAACATTTCTAGAACAAATAGAAAAGGTCATCTTGGCTTCCGGACGTTTCTCAAGCCTCTTAAGATGAGAGCAACAACCTTGTGAGGACTGAAAACACTCAGCTGTTACTCTTGCCACAGAATAAACAGAGACTATGCCAACAGTATGCCTATACGGGTGTGTCTACACACACACACACACACACACACACAGACACACACACACAGTAGACATATATATATATACTGTATATATACAGATGTGTGTGTGCTGTAGTTTTATGTGTTTCCGTACAGTATCCACATGTGTGTCTGTGTGTTGGTACTGTATATGTGTGTGTGTACCTGTGTGTGTGTGTGTGTGTGTGTATGTGTACGTGTGTGTGTGTGTGTGTGTACCTGTGTGTGTGTGTGTGTGTATGTGTACGTGTGTGTGTGTGTGTGTACGTGTACCTGTGTGTGTGTGTGTGTGTGTACCTGTGTGTGTGTGTATGTGTACGTGTGTGTGTGCAAGGGTTACCGCTGTGTCCCACTCACTCTGTGTTGTGACGGAAGGTGTCGTAGCGAACAAACAGTGAGGTGTAGAAGGCCTCGGTGAGCAGGGAGTAGATGGCGATCATGACCAGCAACACGGCCAGCTTCAGAACAGAGTTGAGCCGCAGGAACACTGCACATGTCACCATGGCCAGCACTCCCGTGAAGACGAAATACTGCAAGACAGGAAGAGGCGGAGCTGGTCAGAGGCCACGGAAGAGGCAGTCTGGAGACCTACATGCGGGGAGTCAGGTGGCTGAGCGGTGAGGGAGTCGGGCTAGTAATCTGAAGGTTGCTGGTTCGATCCCCGGCTCTGCCAAATGACGTTGTGTCCTTGGGCAAGGCATTTCACCCTACTTGCCTCGGGGGGGAATGTCCCTGTACTTACTGTAAGTCGCTCTGGATAAGAGCGTCTGCTAAATGACTAAATGTAATGTACATGCAACTTTCAGGTAACCAACTTAGATACATTTTGACGGAAATCTTTCCTTTTCTATTTTGCGAACTCATTTGTGTAGTTTAAATGGAGCTTGCCCCTGGTGCTCAGTTGGTTAGTGGTTCATCAGAAAACCCTAAGCACATAACTGCTTTGGGGGCAGAAGAGGATGTCACGTTGACAAACCTCATTACCTAGAGACTTCATCAAATATTCTTCAGTCGATGTCTCTCCACTCTCCAAGTAATCTCTCTGGTTGCGTTGAAATGACTCTGGTTAAATCTCAACCACTACGCCGCGACGGCGCTTTCAAACAGGCACTGTACGACATTTTCATTTGATGTCGGAAGTCGTTGCTCTATCAGAGAAGCCGTGCCAGAGAGGGAAGCCTGCCCCCTCCTTCTCCGTAGTCCTGCTCACAGTCGTGTGCGAGCGATGTCACGCTGATCTCTTCTGGATTGTAAGGATGAACTGAATGCAAAGTGGCCTGATTACAGTCCATTGAAGACAGTGGAGAAATAGGAGAGATGTAATTGGAGTGTGCTGTTGTAGGGGAGGGAGAAATTTGACTCTTGACCTATTAGATACTAATGTCATAAACGGGTATGGGTAATCCACCTGACTTGTGTTTCCAGGTGGGTGATATGACTTGAGGATCAGAGAGCAGCAGAATGAGTTGACACTATTAAAACAAGCATAGAAATACACCTTGTTGGCTTGGCTTTTACCTAAGGCCATCTCTTTCTCTTTTCTTTTGAAAATGTTCCTTTCATTTCAATCTCAATTCAATTTGGAACTTTACTTAATTATATCTTGTTTTAAAAGTGTTTTTTGCGACCGTATCTTTAGTTTTTATTTCACTCCGTGTATGGTAAAGCCCCATGACTCAAGGCCATAATCATAATATATATTGGTGGGGACACATCCCCCCAAATATTCAAATCTGGTCAAAATGTCCCCCCCAATATATTGATATAAAAATATAAATAAAAATACAAATGTGCTACGCTACGACAGGCAACCACGCACGCTGTCCGAAATTATCATAAACAATGTAATTTGTCCCCCCCAATGTTGACTCCATGGCTACGGCCTTGCCATGAACTGTGTGAAATTAACATGATTACAATTAAATTAGATTTCAGATTATGAAAGAAGGTCTCCAATTTGAAAGGTGACTGACAAGCATGGGTCTAGTCTATCTACCGCAAACAACAGCATGCCTTTGATCCTGAATCCTGTTCACTGTTGTAAGGGGTCCGTTTTACTCTGTAATACTCATTTTGAAAGATGTCAGGTACACATTATATTACATGCCAAACACATACAGTAGTAATGGTGACAGGGTGAAAGAGAGAGAGAGATAGAGAAAAAGAGAGAGAAAGAAAGAGAGAGAGAAAGAGACAGAGTATTAAAAATAAAACATTTAAGGCCAGGTCCAATCCTGTGGTCCCCGGAGAGAGAGAAGGGGGAGAGAGAGAGAGAGAGAGAGAGAGAGAGGAGAGAGAGAGGGAGAGAGAGAGAGAGAGAGAGAGAGAGAGAGAGAGAGAGAGAGAGATGGAGAGAGAGAGAGAGAGAGAGAGAGAGAGAGAGAGAAATTATTGAAAATAAAACATTAAAGGCCAGCTCTAAAATATGTCCAACTCTGGGGTAAAACTGTTTCATTAAAAGTTCTTATCAATCCAGGAAGTGCGTCCGATACCTCTGGGTAAAAACAGATGTCAGGGATGGAGGTGGAGGCGTTGAACGTCTGGTTCCTCAGGGTACTGGGTTTGTCAAAATCACACCAAAGCTGGGGAGGAGAAACAAGGAGATTCTCATTTGTTTTAATATCACATAGAATCATAGGATCAGGACATGAATAACCATGTATTATATTTCATAGGATGTCAAATATATTTTTCATAAGTTGGTTGAGGTCAGACACCAAAATGTAAGGGCTGTGTACTGAATGCGTAAAGAGATCCACATTTCTTCATTTAATTCACAGGCCATAAAAGACTAATCTTATCAGATAGACCATATCTGACATGAAATCTAAAAGTCTCACTTTGCTAACTCAAACTGCACTCTTGCTCACAAAGCAAAAAAAAAAAATGTGCAGCACAGTACTAATGTACTAGTTATTTCATTAGTGAGGTCATTTGTTATGATGGCCTCAATCTTTCTACCAGTACCTTCATATTCTTATCTCTAAGTAAATGAGCAAATTTCATATACAGATTATTTTTTTCTCATTGTAAAAGCATCTCTCGGTTATAAAGGGCTCAATGCAATCAATTATCTTTGCAAGACAACAAGCGTGTAATGAACATTTTTCCTGTGCTTTGATGGAAATAATGACTCGCTGTACAAGCAGTGTACTCAGATAAAAAGGGCACTGGTTCGGAAAAGCAAAATGGGTGTGTGAAATCAGGAGTTTCTTATGTGCTTCACAATCACAATCAGTAGATCTGCTGCTGCCTTATAATATGTTCATGTATTTTGTCTTATTATTCATTCATATATATATGTGTATCTACTGTTAGCCTTTATTGTTCGGATGACTTTCACGGGTCTAGGATGTCGTTTCCGCCTGAGTGTGTAACAAACATCTGTTGGCTGTTTGGTTTCTGCATTTTCCCCGTTCATTAGATATTCCGTCCTCTGACCTTCACGCGTCAGGGAGAGACTTTGCTACCAATCCCCGAGGCCCAGTTTCCCTAGACATGGACTAAGCCTAGTCCTTAAGTAAGAGGAGCGTTTAATCCAAAACCCCTCCAAGCTGCACACTCACGATGTTGATCATGGCTGCCAAGAAGTTGATGAGGATGGATACGAAGATGATGGCGTTTCGTGCCATGTAGGTCTCGTTGATCCAGCAGCAGGTCTTACGCAACACTAAAGGCAGACACTTGTAGTCCTCCGCTGTAGTGACCAGGACAAGGCAGCTGTGCAGCACGATGAGCACAGAGAACTGGATCACCATGGTCACCATCCTACAGACCAGAGCAATGGATGACAGATAAAGTAGATGTACAGAAAAGCCTGAATTGTTCAATAAACATTTTTATATTTATACTTTTCAAAATGTTTGATCTGTTTTTACTTTGTGATGGTCTGATTTAATGTCATTAGGGCGATGCCCTTTTTAAACAAAACGTTTAGTCATGGCACATTTGAACCCTTCGTAGATAACGTAGTCTTGACACCAGGTGGTCTTTGGTTACCTGGCGGAGGGAAGAAGCCCCTGGATGATCGTGATGAAGATGAGGACGATGAAGGCGCACACCAGGTTTGACTTGAACACCTCGTCCCTCATCTGCGAGTACTGCAAGGTTAGGGGGAAGGGAGGATGAGGAGGAGGAAGAGGAGAGAGAGCGGTTTAAAGACACACGTGAGGCGGTACGGGACAGTCCCTGTCAGCAGTCCACGTCACACAGAGTCACAAACCACCACAGTCACATGCTACAGTTCCACCACAAGCGTTAGAGAGAGAGAGGAGAGCCGGTGAGCGAGCTAGGGGTTTTGGGGGATGAGAAAAGCTGAAGAGCAGAAGCTAGAGTTAGCCGGCCGAAAGAATAGATGCAGACTTTAACACAAAGTGACAGCTAGTCAACCAAAGTTGTGGTTGTGATAGAAAAAAGCGTTTTTAACGTCATTGGTTGTTAGCCATCTCAATCTCAATCTGCTTGAAAATGACAAAGCAAACGAATACATGTGTGGTTAGCACAATTAGTGATTTGGTTAGCATTTACAAAGTTAGCATTAGCTTAGCACTGCTCTAGCCCTGTGACTCTCGTTGATGAGTTACTAGTGTCAACAAACATTTGACGAATCTTAAGTCGTCAACGAATCAATAAAGCTCTTTGACCTTTCACCCTGTGACCCCTGCTGCCCTCTCGCTCTGTCTCTTTCTCAAAGGGTGCTGGGAAATTAGCAAGAGGATGCTTCATGTTTGTCACGACTATGCCAAAAAATAAGAGAGGTCAACAGCAACTGCACTGGACATTGGGCTTTAAAAGTGAACTGAAACGGGTCTTGTTTGAGATGGGCGCACAATCAAAGGGAAACAAAGGAAAGGGGGGGGAGGGCAAAGGTCAACTCAAAGGTCAACTCAAAAGGTATAGAAAAGTGGCTTTACTTATGGAACAAAAGGAAAACGGGAGTGGGAAAGAACAAAAACTGCAAAAAAGCTGAACATGTCAACTTTTTCCACAAGACTTTAAAGGATAACGTCCATAACATGGACATGTGGTCATGAGTAAACTGAAGGGGCTTCTGCATTCTTTGCCAAGAATGCAATTCATCAGCATTGCCAAAGACCAACTTTTATCAACTAACTAGCCTAGAAACACTACTCATACAGTTACATCAGAGGGTTATTTAGTTATCAATCTCGAATGCTGTTGCCACCCTCACGTGGTCTACAGTCCCTGAAACTAACGGTGCTCTTACAAACTGAAAATGTTATTTTCTTACAGAATAATTATTCAGTGTTTATACTTAAGGAGATACTTTCAAAGGTCCATCTTTATATCTATTCAAGTCTGCAAAATAAATCTGATTATTGGTCTTTTTAAAACGTTTACTCCAACATCACAGTGATGAGACTCATGCAGGGGTTGAGAATATCATTCATTTGGGGGGGGGGGGGGGGGGTAACATGCTTCTATTTTAGTGTGGGAGTTGGTATGTGAAGTACCTTCAGCTTACTCATGATAAAAAATATATATTTATAATGAATTCTTCGGAAGTTGATATCTCAGAGAGAAGATACGGGAAACAAAAGAATCTATCTAATCCCCAGCTACCTTTTCGTCCAGGCTGGAGTCTTTAAACATCAGAGAGAAAGGCTTGATATGCTCTCTTCTCAATTTATCGCCACTCCGTAAGTCGATGTCACTCTCTATTCGCTTGTTAATTTCCTCAGGACCAGAGTAGACATGCAAAGCTTGTGCGAGATGGTTTGGAAGCAGATTTATTGAATTTCTCGTTAGGACAGCCAGAGTCTAAGGGAAAGCACATGCAGAGTATAAACCTGCTTGTCCCCTCTTCATTCAGAAACTAAAACTATTACATACAGTACACACACAAATTAAAAGACAGTAAATAAAATTTAAAAAATGCAATTTTCGACCCAACAGACAGCTGAGCCCTCCATGCGTTTCCTCCTCACTCTCTCTCTCCCAACACTCTCAGTGCAGACATTAAGGGTGACCAAGACTACTTGCGCACATCTAAAAAAACAAAAAACAAACATGTAATGAGTCTCAAGAGACATGATATCCATTTACATACAGAAGCGAATTGAAATAAACATAAAAAAACCGAAACATTGGCAATGACAAAACGAACAGACACAAAACAGAAAACTGAATGAGACAAGAGAGGCAATCAGTCGGCAGCAAAAGCCACAATCAAAACACCCTTAATGATCTTTTGATAATCTTCCGAAACATAAACCATGGGGGAATTTCCAATGCTACTTGACACCGTGGTAGAACAGTAAACAAGTTGTTTTAATCTAGTCACAGGACAATGTAGTACATCATCTAAGCCTATTCATTAGCAATGTTGCTGTGATGTTATGTAGGGGGTGTGCATGATGACTGCTGTCTGTGACAGCTTGCAGCATGCTGTTGGGACTTGGTGCCTCTAGCACATGATGTGTCTCGCTCTCCTCCTAAACTGATTTAGGAAGTAAGACACGTCAAGTGAAAAGGTCACTGAGACATAATAGTATCATTTCACCAAACGGTTTACGCTAGCCATTCGTGATTAGCTGTTAGCTTTCTTATAAACCTGAAAAATGAAGAAATTACAATACCCGCAGTGTGTGAAGTCGTCATTTTGCCTGACATGTGCAGTCATCTCTAAGTGTGTGTGTGTGTGTGTGTGTGTGTGAGAGAGAGTGTGTGTGTAAGCATGTACAAATGTCTCCCTTACTGCCAATCACCATTGTTCTTAATCTCTGCACTTGGACTGAGCTCCTAATGTACCTACACATCTCATTTTCCTGCGAGCCTGTTACTGTAAAAGTTCCTCCTCAGAGTTGTAGTCTTTAAGCTATCTAAAGGACCACACTTGTTTCAGGTTACTTACAGTCTTTTACCTGGCAATCTCTATCCAATCAGTGGCGATCATTACAAAAAGATTTAAAACTCATTTGTGGTCGCTTACGATTCAAACAGCTCAGATTGCATTTCCGTGCACTTAAGTTGCTCCCAGATGAGATGAATTAAAGAAGTGCTTTACAACTTTATCCCAGGAGATATCATTAGACTCCTGGAAACTTGCAGACAGTTTCCAAAGGTCAAAACCTTCGTTAAATGCTTTCGAATGTAATGATTCATTCGAAGTCGTAAAGCCGAAAGGCCAAAATTCTAGTTAAACTAGTGTCTCTTTTTTTTGACGCGATCCTCCTTTTCACTTTGGCAGGTTTAGAAGAAAAATGTGACATGTTCTGCCCTGGATGGTTCACCGATGAGAAAGAAGCCAGGTTTCTGTTGTGTGTGTAAAACGTGGTCAATGAGTTACATAGCCTTTCCTAGCGGCCCTTTATCATCTACAGCAATGTCGTAGTCTCACCACTGGACAACTGCAGCACCCGTATTACAATAAGGAAACATTCCCTGTCCTCTGACTGCATTTGACAGTTGTCTGACTAAAAGGAAACAACGTTGAAAATGACGTTGTGTCCTTGGGCAAGGCATTTCACCCTACTTGCCTCGGGGGAATGTCCCTGTACTTACTGTAAGTCGCTCTGGATAAGAGCGTCTGCTAAATGACTAAATGTAAAATGTAAATGTGAGTGTTACAAAGGCTAGTATCATTCTCCCAACTGTTTCTAGTGGAGAGCAAAGCGCCAGTCAGAACATAATGCAAATGTTAGCTGAGGCGGTTACTACCAGAGGCAACACAATCATCTGACACTGGGACTACTGTTTTCGGACGTAAAACGTCACGTTCTGTGGTCGTGGAAGTGCTTGCCAAAGGGTGATTTTGTGTGGTGATTTTTATGACCGTTAAATGTTCCTACAAAGAGGTTTGATCAAGATATGTCTCTCCCCGCTGTAGATCAACTCAAACTCCTCTGTGTCCTCAACAAGATCAAGAAACACCACAGGTTCTGTGCTATAACAAAAAGAGAAATAAATAAAAAGAGAAAGAGAAAGGGAGTCAGGTGGCTGAGCGGTTAGGGAATCGGGCTAGTAATCTAAAGGTTGCCAGTTTGATTCCCTGCCGTGCCAAATGACGTTGTGTCCTTGGGCAAGGCACTTCACCCTACTTGCCTCGGGGGGAATGTCCCTGTACTTACTGTAAGTCGCTCTGGATAAGAGCGTCTGCTAAATGACTAAATGTAAATGTAGAAAGAAAATGTAAAACATACAAGGCTTATCCTGTAATATATATATATATATATATGAATACAAAATTGCAGTGTAAGCTGTCATTCTATGTGGTTTCTATATTGATTTCTGCGGTGAGTACAACAGTGAAGCCCTCTCCATCTCCTCCTGCTGGATGTGTTTCCCTACTAATCACTCTGCTTGTTTATTCAAGAGGGTCTTCAGTAGCTTCTGCTTCCTGTGCTGCCTCATACCTGCTCATCAAACCACAGGTGCACAGATCCCTCTCAGCCTCTGTGCCACACCAGGTGCGTTTCTGTGACCGGCATCACTGGCTTCACGTACAGTCAGGAGTAGGGAGTCAGGTGGCTGAGCGGTTAGGGAGTCGGGCTAGTAATCTGAAGGTTACCGGTTCGATTCCCGGCTGTGCAAAATGACGTTGTGTCCTTGGGCAAGGCACTTCAGCCTACTTTCCTCGGGGGGAATGTCCCTGTACTTACTGTAAGTCGCTCTGGATAAGAGCGTCTGCTAAATGACTAAACGTAAACGCAACCTCAAAATGTGGTTCCTATCCTTTTGCCTATTCCACATGTCACCTGTTACTAACCAGGGCAAAACATAATTACAGGGTGTGAAAGAGGCTACTACATTCACTAGGACAAGTGGCTCTAATTCTGACCTTTCTCTTAGTGAAGACCTTGAGCCCTGGATAGCAGCTCTATTGCGAGATCACAGGTTTGACACAAGTAGGAAATGGGTCCCAGAAATGTGGTCCAAGCAAAGTATAAACGGCATAGATCCAACTGCAAGAATATGACAAGATTATCATTTCCTGGACGAAATGCACTGGATATCTTGATCCATTGTCAACATGGTTTGCGTATGCTGTTTAGCAGAAAGAAAAATCCTATTTATTACACAGTATGTGCATAATATTTGTATATCTTGGAATACACTACGTTTACAAATGCATTAGTTATGTAATATACACATGTTTCAGTGAAACTACTCAAACAGATATTCAAATGACTTGGGATATATATATAGAAAAACAAATCCAGAT
Source organism: Thaleichthys pacificus (assembly GCA_023658055.1). Taxonomy (NCBI): domain Eukaryota; kingdom Metazoa; phylum Chordata; class Actinopteri; order Osmeriformes; family Osmeridae; genus Thaleichthys; species Thaleichthys pacificus. The sequence continues at coordinate 2,931,896 of CM042854.1, forward strand.
GTTTGAGTTGTATTAAGTGAAACGCCTCCACCCCCCCCCCCCCCTTGCGAATCCCAGAAGCCAGACAACATCATGACAGCAGCCCCGGAGAGGATTACAACTCCATAATCCTGGCCAGTCAGCATGACAGGATCCTGATTCTCTTCTGGATTGGGCTCCTCTCAACTCCCTTTCACCCCCTGCCTGTGTTCCCGGCGGCCATGACGGCTCCGTCCCCTAGGACAGAAGCGTTAACCCTGGCTAGACGGGCGACGGCGACATGCTACACGTCTAAGTGGCGATTTGGAGTAAAAAGACCTGGACTCAAGGGCAGCCTCGTCACCAGGGGAACTTAATGTATGCCGGGTTAAAGCAGACCAGGAACCAGACAACACATAGAAAGATGAACAGATCTTGTTTTCAGATCTTTTTCTGGGTACTTTTTGTTTTTCCGTTTCGTAAATGTACATGTAGTCATTTAGCAGACGCTCTTATCCAGAGCGACTTACAGGAAGTACAGGGACATTCCCCCCCGAGGCAAGTAGGGTGAAGTGCCTTACCAAAGCACACAACGTCATTTTTCACGGCGGGGAATCGAACCGGCAACCTTCTGATTAATAGCCCGACTCCCTAACCGCTCAGCCATCTGATCCCCCCGTAAATGCTGTTTCCCACAAACAGTGGAAAAACAAGGGGCTCGCCTCTGTTTGAGGGCACGGAACATGCAGCATCACAGGGAGAAAGACTTTGAGGCGAAAGCGTTTTGACAGTGGCATGCGTCACGTCATGCCGACGGGGAAGAAGTGATGCGTGAGAGAGTCGGGGTGGAGACGGAGCCAGACGGAGGACATCAGGAGACCAGGAAGAGGAATCGACTTTCACGACTCCAGGACATCCTGGAAGCAGTGGTCTTTTGGTGACATTTCTGCTTAGGAACATGGTCGTTTTCAAGATAGCTGATTAAGATAGCTGATTACGTCGTCTCTCGTGGTGTGATGATGACCCAAGTTAGATACAAACAAGCTTTTCAGTTTTTGGGAATCCTTCCATAGGATGTGAAAGAGTGTTCTCTACAAGAAACGAAAGAGAAGTAACTTCACACTCCCTGACCCTCACCCTCTCACAAACACGCTCACTTTCTCACAAACACACACTCACTTTCTCACACACACGCACACCCACACACACCCCTCCTAGATAGCCAGCTGTGACTCAGGCCATCATGCTGCTGAACAGTGAATCAGAGAAGCAGACAGGATATCGGGGTGAAGCTGGAGAAGTGACAACTGAAAAGACACGTCAAAACCTTGCGGAGCGTCCTTTGATATGCAAAAACGGAGCCTTTTCATACGATAGTCACATGACAGGCGTCCATTGTGCCAAAAACAAAGGCAACAGCACTTATCTAGAACATTCCGCTGAATTCGAACGCATCCACGGTTACATCACACGCTGTGCCTTGACTACGCCTTGACTACGCCTTCAAGGAGCAGTGGCATTATAGCTCTACAGCCTCAGGTTCAGAACCTCGGTTCAGACTTTTGTTGGTGATACATAGATATATTTTGATTTTGAAGACATGCCTGTGACCTTTCCTCGTTTCCCTTTCCTGTAGTGTCACCAAAGAGTCCTTATTTGTGAAGGCCTGACATCTGTGAGGACAGGAAGGAGATGGAGGAAAACTGCTGGAATATAGGTACTGTACATTGCCAAAAATATACAGTATACTTTAAAAGTATACTCTGTAATTTTGAAATACCGTATACTGCAGAAATGTACTGTATACTTTAGAAATATACCGATTACTGCAGAAATATACTGTATATTGCAAAAATTAATTCTGCTGAAATACTACATGTTAAATCTGAGAATGAAATCCCAAAACGTAAAGCCTGTGATGTTAATAAAAGTGTAAAGCTGATATATGACTGACAGTGTGAGACGAGGAGGCGGGCTATGTTCTCTGTAGACCAGAGTCAGTAGAGATCTGGCGGGGGAACAGACAAACCAGCCATATAAATCTGTGTTCCAGAACTGGACTGCCAGAAGCACACAACTTCAAAGCCCGTCGCCTGAATCTAATCCATGGATGCCGACGTTGTCTGAATGTTAACGGCCCGTCGTATTTTGCATGGCTACACGTCATCTTGTGAGGGTGTGTGTGTGCGCGCGCACGCGTTTCCGAGTGTGTGAGATGGCAGGAGTGTGTGTACAGTATTGATGCGGCTACCGAAAAACATAATTTTTCTCCGTTTTCTCAAACTGAGAAAAACAATAAGGGAACTCCCATCCGACCTTAAGGAATGCTGCCACACAATAATTTCTAATGTAAATATATATCGGATGCATATATATCGGATGCATATATATCGGATGCAAATATAATAAGAAAGTAGATGTCTGCATGTAAAATAAACATCAAAAACAACATTTATGTGAAGATTGAGTGCCTAAGTCTTTCGCACAGAAAGAAAAAGAGGAAAATTCTGACATAAATCTTTCAGTGTGGATGGTTTACAGTACGTCTGCCTCAAGACTGAAGGCCTAACAACAAGCTCAAAATAAAATCCTAAAGAGACCACACCTATATCATCACATGACCGGCAAAACATTCCCTCAAGGATCCTACGCTCCATACTAAGTCATACAACAGAACTTACAAAACTAACCTTCGACCCCGTGTGAAAGAAGCCTTTGTTTGGATCTTCTAATAGTGACATGGGAAGAACATAATGGCTTTCCATCAAATAGAACATTCTTTTTAAAGACAGCGTGTGTGAATTTAACGACAGAAGCCAAAACAAACGTGTCATTAACACACCCGTGAAATTATGGCTTCAAAATACTTGTTTACTCACTGTTGCCCTAACTCATCCTACTTAGCAACGATAAAGACACACAGTAAATGCTGTTGTCCTTAAGTCTCCACGACGACACAAAGCCAACACGTCCAGCTTCTGCTCTCACACACTCTGATGAGGCACACAGACAAACGACAACCGCCAAAGATGTCTCCAACCATACCACAAGGCCCACGGCTCTCTGCCGGGACAGTGTAGCTCATCTCTCATCTCTCATCTCTCATCTCTCATCTCTCATCTCTCATCTCTCATCTCTCAGCTCATCTCTCATCTCTCATCTCTCATCTCTCAGCTCATCTCTCATCTCTCATCTCTCAGCTCATCTCTCATCTCTCAGCTCATCTCTCATCTCTCATCTCTCATCTCTCATCTCTCATCTCTCATCTCTCAGCTCATCTCTCCAACAGGACAGGACAGACAACACCAGAGAGGGTCTCCACAGCGCCAAACCCAGCGGCCGTAATCCCCGGGCTAGCGAACAGAAATCCACTCCCGCGCCGACAGAGATCCCGCGGGCACAGCCCCGGGACGCGAGACAACGTTCCGACTTAGGGAGGCGGGGCACACTTACGTTCTGCTTGCCCACAATGTTGTCGAAGGGGAGCTCGGGGCTCCAGGAACCCTCGTTGAAGGTGGCGCTGCTGGCGTGCCGGTCGGCCGAGCTGACCGCCTCCTTCATGATGTCCTCGGGCAGCGAGAGAAGGGACTCCTCCGGCTGTTTGATCAGGTACGTCTCGATGTTGTGCCGGCGCAGGAAGTCGTTGCGGTCCTTCCCGTGGCCCTCCTCCACTTCGTAGGCGCCGTTCAGACAGTCCAGGGAGGCCTTGGAGATGTGGATCCGCCTGGGGAACGGGCACAGGGTTCAGGAGAGGAGGCCAACTCACCTCAGCACGGCAGATTTGATTATTTTTTTAAGTTCATTGCAAAGTTTTCGGTCTGTCAGGATTGTAATTATGTATTGACTATCAGGAAGAGAGACTGTTGCCATTTTCGGGAGCTGGGCGCCTGGTTTCTGTAATGAACTTTACTGTTCAAACAAATATAGCGTTTTAATTAAAATTGTTTGAAGGAAATCTCCTCTTATAACCTGCAATTCAATTAAGGGAATTGGACAGGGAAATAACTGGTCCACTTAGTCAACTCTGCGGCAGACATTGCTTCAAGGACTTGAGTCAACATTTGAGTGAAACCCAAATAATTCCCACATTCTTTGTAAAAAAAGCTAAGGATTTAAAAAAATATATATATATGATTTAATATACCCCCCCCCTTTAAAAGTCCATTTGCTCACATCTTCGGTCACAAAGGGACAACCATTGTCGCTTTATTTGAGAACCAATCTGGCTAAAAGTGTTTTTAAAGGGATGATTTACCCATTCTATTCTCAGAAGGGCTCATTTAGTGATGGGTCTTCGAGGTTGGGATAATCAGACACAGTGGGCTATTCCCAGGTTGCCAGCAGGGACGTAAACACCATTTCTCACAAATTGTCCACTGGGGTTTCTTGCAGTATTGTATTGTTTAGTCACTGCTGTGATATCTATTTTGTAAACCTAAATGGGTATTCTGTAGGAGTTTTGACTCAGTGGCAGGTCTTTGAAAGCAGTAGTTTCAAGCTGGGCCCTGTAGCAAGGGCAACTGCAATCACCCAATCTATCTATATTTGAAATAACACACGCCAAAATACGAACACTAACATTGTTGATCCAACCTTCATAACAAGGAGGTTCAGTGTTCGGAACGTAGAACCTGCTAGAACTTAGGACCTGCTGGAACGTAGAACCTACTGCGACTTACAACCTGCTGGAACTTACAACCTGCTGGAAATTTGGAACCTTCTAGAACCTAGAACCTGCTGTTGGCCCCTCACCCAGGGATGCCTCCTGACTCCAGCTTGTTGGCGATGTCCACGTCCCAGGACCACACGTCGAACTGCCACTTCCTCAGTCCCAAAACCCCACACAGCACGGAGCCCGAGTGGATCCCAATACGCATGTCGATGTCATGCTTCGTACGAGACCGCACGTATCTAGGGAGGGGGAAAAAGAAGCAATTGTTTTCGTTTACATTCTGTACATTAATGTTTGATTTGTTCTGGTGGCTCTGATATTTAGACTTTGTCTCTGTCTGTCGTGAAGACAATAATTTTATCAACCCTGCGATATGAGATATAATTTATCAATTAACTTGTAGTGTATCAACATTATACACCAGATGATTAATTATCCTTAAATCCAGGAGAAGTCCAATTGCACATTTCTAAACAGCATAGTCACACCTGAACAAAACCATTCCTTATTTCATCCATTTTACGTTCATATCGCGGTCCAGTGGTCTGAATCATACATCCATAAAGCTAGTGCGGTAGAGGTCAACGGCAGCATTATCATGCCGATTCCTGTCTGCCAGTCTCATTTCATGCCCCCCGACAACAATGACGAATGTGAGTCGACAGGCGTTCAAGGAGCTAGGGCAGTGGCAGCGTGCTTAATCTCAATGGGCTTTTCGCAAGTCACCTGACATAGATATCGCCTGAGATCAGGCACCCGGGAGCTGACTGGATGGGGAAGGATTGCGGTATGTGACAAGAGGCTTTGGCTAACAGTAGGGGCACTTTCCCTCTTCAGACTGTCACCGCAATGGCACTGAAGCAGCGTGAAGCGGCCATCAACCAAGAGGCTCTTAGCAAACCACTGGCCTCTTATTGCCCTAAAGGACGGCTGGCTGATTCATTCTAATGGTCCTGCAAGCTAGCTCTCTCCCCATCTCTCTCTCTCCCCATCTCTCTCTCTCTCTCTGTCTTTCTGTGTCTCTCTCCCCATCTCTCTCTCTCTGTCTGTCTTTCTGTGTCTCTCTCCCCATCTCTCTCTCTCCCCATCTCTCTCTCTCTGTCTTTCTGTGTCTCTCTCCCCATCTCTCTCTCTCCCCATCTCTCTCTCTCTGTCTTTCTCTGTCTTTCTGTGTCTCTCTCCCCATCTCTCTCTCTCCCCATCTCTCTCTCTCTGTCTCTCTCTGTCTTTCTGTGTCTCTCTCCCTATCTCTCTCTCTCTCTGTCTGTCTTTCTGTGTCTCTCTCCCCATCTCTCTCTCTCTCTCTCTCTCTCTCTCTCTCTCTCTCTCGTCTTCTCTCTCTCTCTCTCTACCAGCGTTCTATGCTATCTTTACCCTCTTCAGTGTGGCAGCACACAGGCAGTAGGCAAACACGCAGTGCAAGCGGACGGGTCGCCGATCGCAGAACGTTATCCAAACTGGGGGTTGGGGGGGGGCAGTGTTTGACTGCGAGCGAAAAAGGACCCATCGCTATGGTTACGTAAGAGCCTCGGGGGGGTGGGGGGGGTTTGGACTGCGCTTCACGCAGAGGGTTCGGACAGACGGCGCCTGTGGAAGGCGGAGAGGTCTTGGTCTACCTGATGGTCTTGATCATGCTGAGGCCCATCTCCACGCAGCAGTGGGCGTGGTCCTGTCTGGGCTCAGGAAGACCAGAGACGCAGTAGTAGCAGTCCCCCAAGATCTTTATCCTGAGACAGTGGTTCTCCTACGGAAGAGACACGGGTAATGAGACTGGAACAAGCCTGATAGGTGTGAGAATTACACACAAAATAATTGAGGAAGTTGAACATGAGCAAGGAGTATGACAAACCAGTCTCTTTTTTTTCTCACATGAACCAGTTCAACAGTTCTCTTTCTTCCCCTCTCTCTCTCTCTCTCTCTCTCTCTCTCTCTCTCTCTCTCTCTCTCTCTCTCTCTCTCTCTCTCTCTCTCTCTCACACCACACAATAAGCTTTAAATTTTGAAATGTCCTCGGAAATATTGCCTTGAGGCATGAAAATGGACTGTAGTTGAGTCTATAGCATATACAGCATTTGAAACTCACATGAGCCAGGCGGTCAAAACGTGCAAAGAGCTCGTTCAACATCCGCACCAGTTCCTGTGCCGACAACGTGGTGGAAAGGTTTGTGAAGCCTTTAACGTCTGCGAAAAGAATGCTGAATAAAATATGGAGATGTCACATTAATGCCCCATCACACTTTAACAGCTACAGGTCATTTCTGAAAACAGACATCAGCACATCAAGCACTACGTTTCAGACATGCATGCAAGAAAGTGGGCAACATTATTAGCTATGTTTTTGCTTTGCATCGTGCATAATTTGCCATATTGTAACATGACAACTTGCTTATTATGGTGGTTAGTTGTTACATTTTGTAGATGAAATACTCTAACATTGTGACCTTGCACTCTAATATAAATATTTAGTATCTGCCCGGAAAATATGAAATATATATATTATAATTTTTTTTACAAAACATGTAAATATTGCACAGATGAACTATGTCTCACAAGCACTATTAGCTGTCCTTAAACCTGACATTTTCTGGTCAATTAGTCGTTATTTTAGTTCCCATGACAAACACTATTTGTAAGCAACTACTAGAGCCAAAATGGCCGCCTTACCTGACATTCTCATATCGGTGGATATAGATTCTGTGAAACTGATGTTGGAGGTGTTCGTCCTCCACATTGGTCATGTCATTGATCATCTCCAGTACCACAAACCGGGGTAGAACAGATAAGACCAGTCTTTCCTGTCAGGGGGAAAAAGTACATCCTGGTTTCATTATGCTCCTGTATTCTGTGTTTCAAAATAAAAGGTTAATAGGTTTAGGATAGGTTTTACTGTAAGAGATCTGAGGTTCAAATCTCCCTCTGGATGTTGCTTTTGATTAAATGAGTATTTTATTATTACAAAAGGCCAAATGGTTGTGAGAAATATTTCAATGGAAGACTCCATTGTTGAAGGTGGCAAAAGATGTGCTTACCCAACAGTTTAAACTCAAGTGTTGTGAAAAAAGCAATTCACATTATTCCAGGTCACAGTTCATGCCCATTTTAATAGACAATGCTAAATAAGTACAAGGCTACAATTTTTGAGCAAAAATAGATTTGCGTGATCCACTTTAATTGTTTATAAATTGTGGTCTGCATAGCAGTCTGAGTGGTTCCTAAGAGCCTCTCGATACAACAAGTGCAAGTACCTACACGAGAGGAGAGAGAGAGGGAAACAGAACAAAATAGAGAAAATGTGACAGAAAAATAGAAGAGAAAATAAAGAAAGAGAGAGAAAACAAGAGGCAGTGAAAGAAACGGAGAGAGAGAAAGCGAGAAACGGAGAGAGTAGACAACAAGGATCCTGTAAGAGAGATCAGAGAGAGGCAGCACACACTGATTTGCAGTGGGTGAGAGAGAGACAATGAAAAGACCAAACGAGAGGAAGGAGATGGAACCTGCAGAGGAAAATCCATATCAGAGGAGGGGAGGAAGGAGCACTGAAAGCCCGGACTCACAAAATTCTTCCAATTTGTCAGTTGCAGCTGGGTCCGTTTATATTTTATTTCATAATCACATCCAAACAAGGCCGTAGCCATGGAGTCAACATTGGGGGGGACGAATTAATTTTCTTATGATCATTTCGGACAGCATGCGTGGTTGCCTGTCGTAGCGTAGCACATTTATGTTTATATCAATATATTGGGGGGGATATTTTGACCAGATTTGAATATTGGGGGGGGGGGGGGGGATGTGTCCCCTCCAATATGTATTATGATTACGGCCTTGCATCCAAACCTTTTGTTTGAACTAATATCAAACCATTGACAGACAGACAATATTTGTTATGGGTGGTACATTGAAAGCAAATGTTACGACCAAATCCATTGATTCACTATATTATGCAGTATAGCCTAAGTCTAAATTTCCAAAAGAATTACACTTGGCTCTCGTTTTTACAATAGGCTTGATGGCATCCATTGCTCTACAGGACTTATGATCATCATTTGATGCCTTGTGATTTATTGCTTTAATAGTCTATCAGTCCCAACACAAAACTAGCTCAACAGCGCAAATACTGGGAAAACAAATATAACAAAGTATTAGCTAGCTGACTGGTTGGTAGCTAATAGTCGCTGGCTACTGATGCTTTGGAGAACTGGATTATCAACTACAGAACTTGAAGAGAACACCGTAGCAGGCATAATGTACCATTTGACAGTGACGTTTGTGACTGCCGTTAGCTTCACTTTTCGCCACAAAAACATAAATTAGGCCTATGTTTTTTTCTTTACATATATGTTCTATTGCATTTCTGACTGTACAATCTGAGTCCCTCAGATTGTGGGCTGGTATGGTCTCACTCATGGAAAGTGGAGCAGTTCCGCAAGCGAATCCCTGAATGTGTCTAGACAGGCAAATGTTTTAGCATCGTACCATGCTAATGCTTGGTTGCAACTGTTACTCGGGGCACTTTTTGGGTGCGTGTGGGAGGAGGGGAGGGGTGGTCAGTTTAGCAAGCGCTTCAGCAGACACTGTATCTCATTTCACAGCTGAATGCAAAAGAACTACATGTCAATTTCGCTTTTAAAGTCATTAGTGTAATGCAATGATGTGCCAGCCAGCAGCTTTAATTACAGTTTTACCTTGGGGTGCATGAGAGAATTCCTAACGTTGAGATTGACTTGATAGTCGTTTTTAGAAGTCTGACCAAATCTCATTTAAGTTTGGTTTGGTGAGTGTTGGTGATACTATAACCTAATAGATGACAAGGATGGCATCCAGTAGTCGATGACTTACAGTATGACTTTGTTTGTAGGACATGATTCCTACCTTTTACTGCCCCCGTCAGTGCCCCCAACATGCACAATGCTGGGAATGACCACAAGATTAGGATGAAAATAACATCTGCAGATTCACTTATACTATACTGTATCATCTTGTGTCTGAGTCTGAATGTGATATGGACCCAGGTGACTGAGTGCTTATGTCTTCTTCTTCTTCTCTGAAAAAGACACCTGTTGTTCCGGAGGGTTTCATACTTGGGGGGCATTGTGTTATTTTTGAGGCTGGACATTAACACAGAGCTCATTTGTTCACGTTAGCTTTGGTTGCTTCCGGGGGGGGGGGGGGACAGAGCCCATCTCCATTAAAAAAGATCCTAAGGTTTATCTTGGGGAGTGCAGTTCCAGGAAATACTATGCCTTAAAAGCTTTCTGGGCCTCTCTCTGACCACACAATGATGGATCCACTCTGCGCAGGGTAAACAATGAGCTGGATATACGTATGTGAGCTTATGACTGTGTGTGTGTGTGTCTGTGTGTGTACTGTATGCTTCTGTGTGTATGTATGCGTGTGTGTGCGTGCATGTGCCGGGGTGTGTGTGTGTCTGTGTGCGTTTGTGTGGGTTGTGTGTGCATGTGTAGAGGTAAGGTGTCTGTATCTGTATGTATGGGTGTGTGTGCCGGTATGTGTTTGTGTGGGGGTGGGGTGTGGGTGTCTTGGTTCGATATCTTCTTACAAAGTGGGTTTGAATCATACGGATCGATAGAGAGCCTGTTAGTACTCCTCTCCTTGTTTTCTGCTCCGTCTCTCCCAGTATGACTGTTCCCTCATCTATTCCCCTTCATGTCTTATCTGTTGGGTCGTCTGTTAATCGCAAGGTTGGCGGTTCGATCCCCGACTCCTCCTAGGCCATGTGCCGAAGTATCGTTGAGCAAGACTCTGAACCCCAAGTTGCTCCCGATGGGCAGGCCGGCGCCTTGCATGGTAGCTCGCTGCCGTCGGTATGTGTGAGTGAGAGTATGAATGGGTGAATGAGAGGCAAACATTGTAAAGCGCTTTGAGTGCCGCTAAGGTAGAAAAGCGCTATATAAATGCAGTCCATTTAGCATTTATTTACAATTTTTAGGGCATGTCTTGGGACAGACGGTGAGGAATGACCGGAAATGTAGGGAGGACAAGCAGGAAATTATGTGGTTTCATATTCGAACCACTCATCTCACCTGTCCCCCCCCCCCCTTCCCTGCTGGTCTCACCTGTCCCCCCACCCCACCCCCCTTCCCTTGCTGGTCTCACCTGTCCCCCCCCCCCCCCCCCTCCCTTGCTGGTCTCACCTGTCCACCCACCCCCCCCCCCCCTCCCCTGCTGGTCTCACCTGTCCCCCCCCCCCCCCCCTCCCTTGCTGGTCTCACCTGTCCCCCCACCCCCCTTCCCTGCTGGTCTCACCTGTCCCCACCCCACCCACCCCCCTCCCTGCTGGTCTCACCTGTCCCCCCACCCCCCCCCTTCCCTTGCTGGTCTCACCTGTCTCTGGTTCTCCGTCTCCAGCCGGAGTCTGGCTTCTATGCACCTCCTGGTCTCCAGGAAGGCCTGGCGCTGGGCACGGTCAGACAGGTAGCTTATGAATATTCCGGCGGTGTTCATGCACATAAACAGCACCGCCTGTGCCACCACCTGCAGGGTGAAACGGCAGAGGATGGTTTGAAACGGTTACGCAACGTTAGGGGGTTCACCGACCGGCCGACGAACCAGCTGACGAACGGAACTATTCAGTGAGCACATCAAAGGACAACCTGTAGGGTGAAGAGGGCTATAAAAGGAGACTTGTGTGAACATTTGATTTGAAAAGAAAGAGGCTTTTGGAGTGTTTCAGCCAGGGCTGAGGGGGGAGAGAGGAGGGGCAGCATAGAAGCTCTGATTCAACAGATCACGTAACCCATGGTTTTGGGTCCTGGACAAACATAATGGTGTGTTTGTAAACAGTCTGCCCCCGAATCTCTCCTAATGACTTTGGATGCTTCCTGCAGCCTAAAGTAGGACGGTATTCATACTTTTAAGAACCAGCTATATGAAATTCCAAATGGAAGCAACAGAAGATAAACAGAGAAAATAACTTAATATATTTATTAAGGGTACATAGACATGTAGGATAGAGAAAGAATGACAAGACTTGCAACTGTTTGTATTGTATGAAAAGATAAGTGATTTTAGAATTATGGTTGTTAAAGCTCAGTGTTACTGTACATTGCCAACAGAGTCTTTCCATGTTTCTATCAATCGCAATATGAGATTGTTATTCAATATAAGGGATTAGGTCTTGGTTGTAGAGGTCAAGGTTATCTTTTAAACATAAACTGATTATATCAGCACCATCCATTGCAATTGACAAAACTGACAGGTTAACATCGATTGGACAAGCATCTTGAAAGGAAATGAAGAATGGTTTCACCTTGAGAAAAAGGTCCCCCCCCCCCCCCCTTTCAGCACACTGGTCTATTATAAGGCTCAACAATACTTATTAGCACAGCTTGTGATTTCACGCTTGGCTGAAACAAAACAAAAAATAATCTAAATTACCTTTCCCCCTCAACGTTTTACACCTAAAAACGCCACACGCTCAACAGAACGTATTCCAGGATCACATCCCCGACATGCGAAGTGACATAAGCAGTCTAACGTCTCCCTGGTCCCAGAGTCCTCTCTCAGACACAGAGCCACAGGGACACTGCATCCCCAGCATCCTTTATTAGGTTGGGCTTCAAAACCAACGTGATCTCTGTCGTGCGTCCTGACGGATCGTCTCCTCTGTTGTCTCCTCTGTTGTAGTTACATCCTTTGATTGGAAAAGATTAGCCGACTTAACCACGAGAGACAAGACGACTCAGACTTAGAAAACGTCAGTGTTTTCCGAGAGGCAATTTGTTGTGAAAGTACACAGTACAGATAGACACACGTTAAAAAACACATCTAAGTAACAAAACGACAACAACACAATAATCTATGGCAGCCATCGTAAGTATCGTGAAGAGAGGGGACAACAGGGGACCTAATCCTACAAGATATGACTCAAGCCTTCACAGCATGTGAACACAGGCGGTGTTAGGTGGCTTCTCAGGCAGAGGGGATTTACTTGTCAGCCTTGCACGTGAGGGGAAAGTAAAAAATTCATCAGCAAGGTTACTTCGACGTCACCGGCAGGCCATTCATTTCCTAAGTCAATGGCTGACAAAAATCAATTGGCGAGAGAATTATTACGGTGGTGCTTTAGTTACAGGTTGAGGGGGAGAAAACGGTATGTGAGCTGTATTGCTGGAGACTATGACCAACGCAGAGTTAAATACATTCCTGCTTATCACATTGATTTAACCCAGTGATATTCTATTGTTCCACAACATCTGCTGTTGATTTAGCTTTAAGTGTTAGCAAGATAGATGATTTGTACATTTCACTAACACAAGTGTAATATGTGTGGATATATGAGGGTTAGTTGGCAATAAACAACTGATGCCTGAACACCCTGTATTAACACCTAGGGCAAAGCTGATGAAACCGCCTGTAATCGCTGGCATATTGTTACAATGGCTGGTATGATATCTTACAAACGGAGGAACTCCCAAGCAGAGCTGGGTTTATGTCCTCAGGGGCAGAGAGGGACATGCCCGGACATGCCTCTCCCCGGCCCCCGGCCCAACACCTGCTACCACTGCTTCTCTCTCTGGTCCTGGAGAGAACCAGAACAACATTTCCCGAGAGCAGCGTCTAAAGAAAGCGCACAACATGTTGTGCAAAGTATGTTTGTGTTTCAGTTTGACTGTGTGGTCAGGGACGGATTGTCAAGAACGTGTGTGTGTGTGTGTGTGTAAGCTCACTTGTGTGTGCCTAGTATGTTCTGCTGTTGTGCGGTGAGTCATCTTATAGCAGCCAATATCAAAGGGTAAGTTCAAAGGTAATAGAGACTCGAGCGTACACTCACTGCAATCTTTAACCTGCAAACCAAGCAGCAATCTTGTCCTATCTGATTTCGAATGCTTAAAAACAACACGGCGTACATCTCCCTGTGTTTAAACAAGCTGCTGTAACGGTTTCCATGAACAGTTGAGAAGGTCAGCAAACCTGAGCAGAGTAACCAAGGTGCGGCCCTCAAGAGGATATGCTTAAAAAGTGCTGGGAGACATCCTTTTAGTTCGTCCATTAGCAAACTGAAGCAAACGCCTCACTTTTTAAATTTTTGGATTCAAGGTCATTGATCAATTACTGCTGAAGACCATCAAGCACGTGGAAAGTGTGACAGAGTTGTGTTGGATTGTCCCTGGTATTTCCCGGGGATCCTCTGACCTTGTCTAAGACGCGTTCTCTACGGGCCCTCACAGTAATCCCTGTCGAGAAACCGCCCCATTAACACACACAATCCCTTTCTTTGGGGTTGAAGGCTGCGCATAAGCTCATCATACTATACTCAATAGAGACAGATGCATTTGGTGCGCTCACGTTCGTCTCTCGGAGGACGGCATATCATCATACATTTAATTTGGTCTTAAATCCCCTCGTGATCGCTGTCCCCCAGAGAGGGGAAAATTAAAACATCCAAGTCACGGTAATTACATCGCCAGCCATGTTGTTTTGGAAAGAGCAGCGTGGCTCTCTGCAAAGGGCAACAGCACTGAGACCTCCTACTCTATGCTCATTAAGGAGAATGCCAGAGATCTGGAGGTTTTTAACGAGGCCTTGTTAGCTTGCCAACCAGAGAGCATAACAGTATACATTAGAACAGACTGTGGGCAATGCGTGCTGGAACAACGCGCATTATCAAAGTGTTAGCCGTAACAACAGGATGATATAGAAATACGAGGTTGGCATTATTTTGTGCTGTGTAACTGTTGTCTAGACATGTCGGGTAGTTTTCAAAGACTAGTGTCACCTACGGTATACAGAAGCGGTGTGGAACTCGCAGGATTTAGATTGTTGGTGTGCCAAGCAGTCGCGGGCTAATTGGCAAGTTGAGATAACAAAACGATGCTGGACTGGCAGACTGCCAGTTAGAACAGGAAATCTAGACACTATCCAGGCATCAATATTTAAGTGGTGTCAATGAACATTGCAGCTAGTATGATATACTGAGACGGTTGTGTTCATGCCATTAAATTGGTAGGGCAAAGTTCTACATACATCATAGTCATCTTCGCGCAGTTAGGTTTGCATTGAATTCACCTAGCCTACATAGCCTAGCTTAGAGTTGTCTTCATGTATAATTATTTACGAATAGGCTACAAGCTAGAACTATTAACTACCCGAATATAAACATGTGTCATAACCACATTCCTCGTTGCACATTGCGCAGGCAACACACAACCAATTGGAGCTTCAACGCGAGAGCTAGGGATATGCTGTTTACACAATGTGGGCTAATGTAGGCTATGTAGATAACCGTCTTGTACCGGAGCCAAAATGACACAGGCCATTCTGTTAAAATCAGCGTTGGAGCTCGCTGCCAAACTGCTTCCTGCCACTTCCTGTATCACACTTGGGCTGCTCTCTGCCTGCCTGAAAATTGGATTAACAGCTAAGATGACACGCAAAAGAATCCATAAGGATGCAAATGCCACTTAATTTCATATGAGCAGCGACGAAAACTGCGACGCCACCACAATATGCTCAGGACGCATTACCATCACACGCAGTTTGACAAGGCATTGGGACAAATCTAGCGTTTTATTTGGGGAATGCGGTGCGGCCAGGCTGTGTGGCAGCCAGAAAGTTCTAAATTCTGCTTTCTGGTCTGTTTTGATCAGACTGGATTTGTGAAGAAAAAGGCCTATTGTAATTGATAGTGACTGGATAGTGTTTTTTTGTACATTATCAGGAACCCCCTGCTTTGGGTTCTTGATAATGTACAAATAAAATGCCATATGGCATTTGTATCGTCTGCTGTCTGTTGCCTGTCAACTTCGAGACCTTTTGTAGACCTTTTAAGAATAGCCTAACAGCACTGTGCTGTATTGTAATCCATCATACTGGGTTGTAGGCCACTCCACACCTTGAGCACTACACTTGGAATCCCATCCAGCGAGAGCCACCTGGTGTATATGACATTTCATAACAGTATATCTGATGCATGGTCCATTCAAGATGCTTGACTTTCCTCCCTGAGGCCATTCTAACTACACGTAGATCTCAGATGCACATTTTCCCAAGCTGGGAAAATACGGGTGTTGATTTCAGCATCTAGGGAAATGAACTGTTCATTTCCCTGTGGCAGAGAGGTTTCCTATGTGCCAGTGATCCTGCGGTTTCCCCCAGGACCTGCTGGGGCAGTAACATTTACTGTTGCAAGATGAGGGTTGCTTTCATTCTTTGCCCAGAGGGGTAATACTGCCCCAAGGGGAAGCTAGTGTCTCTAATGGGGTGCCACAAGGGACTGCCTGTATAGAAATGCTGGGAGTCAGGTGGCTGAGTGGTGAGGGAGTCAGGCTAGTAACCAGAAGGTCGCTGGTTCGATTCCCGGCCTTGTCAAAATGACGTTGTGTCCTTGGGCAAGGCACTTCACCCTACTTGCCTCGGGGGGAATGTCCCTGTACTTACTGTAAGTCGCTCTGGATAAGAGCGTCTGCTAAATGACTAAATGTAAATGCACTTTGACTCGGCAGACATCATTGCTTTGCTCTCCCGAGAGAGAGAGAAAGCTAGTTACTACACAGACTCATGCTAGGCAGTTATAGTGGATATTTTGTTTTGTGGTGTGCTGTGACTGGTTGATTCTAGGGGAAATATGCCTGGAATATGTAGGGTGATGTTGGTGTTGGTGTTGGTGTCATGGTGAGAAGCTCAGAAATGACAGTCAAAAGGCAACGCAGGCAAAACATTTAGTATGCAAGGCCTTACACCTGCTAGCAGACAGTTAAAATAGTCTTCTAATGGAGCATGCTAAATGATGTTAAATCACCAAGAACCCTTAATGAACCAATCATTAAGTCTATAGACAGAACGATCATTCAAACAAAACACGACAAATGGTTCATGAAACACGATATGGTATATGAGAAATTGACATACACTGTATGGAATTTTAAATGTCGAGAGAAAGCTGTGTCTAAACAGAATGATTATCTAGTGATAAGTCGCAAAAGTTTATCAATGTTGAGATGTCACTGACGTTTTAGAAGAAATGGAAGGCAAGAGTATTGGAGCCGTCTGTGGGCGTCCTCTGCTATACGACACTACTCCGTATTCGTTTATAGCAGTAATTTCGGACATGGTTGACGACGGAAAAAAAAACGATTGCTCCTAGCGATTCACGCAAATAAACAAATGTAATGTACAATTTGCTTCATTGGTGCGAATAATTCGCTTCGCTTTTGGTGTAAACACAGCATATAAGTGTTGTTCAAGTGCATCTCATTTGTGCAGCTTGTGGCCCGTTGAATGTGTTTTATTGATTGCGTTGGATGAGATGAGATGTCATCTCAATGTTTCTCTCACACAACCACTCCACCCAAAACATACAGAAATACAACAAACAATCGATCACGATCACCTGCTGTATGATACATCCTTTATATCCCACCTTAAATAAATCATGGATCTCCTGGTGAAGAGGCTGTCTAAGAGGCTATGCAGTGTTTCTGCTATGCAGTGTTTCTGATCAGATTGTTTTCCCAACTCACTTGTGTTGTATCCCCTCTCCCCACACACACACACACACACACCCTCACAAGCTGTGTGTCTCATAGACTTGACAGTGAAACTCTAGATCATTCTGTCTCCGTAGGACCCCGTTTTTTCACCATCTCATTCTCGAGGGAGGAAATTCACAGGGAAACCCTCCTTTCACGACACAACATCATTTGATCCTTTTAGACCAAACTGAAAGAGGAGAAGCAGAGCTGTCCTATGAGGACTTTCATTTTCTATTCTGCCAGAACACAACAGGCGACGGCCCTAGCTGACCTGGGGGCAGCCTGTTTTCATCCCCCCTCAAGGCTGGATCTGAAGAGCAGCTGACCCCAGAGCAGTGCTCGGAGGTGAGGGATGCTCCAGGCTTAATCATGTGAGCCGGTGAGTTGTGGGAACGGTCCCTCTCTAACCCAAAAGTAATCTCATTAAACGCTGACCCCGAAGAGCACGTTGAGTTACGTGGGCGCCGGGCTGTGAATAGATTGCTCCCGGATAATCCTGCTGGAAATCACCCTCAACATAAAATAACTCTAAAATCACCCATATAAGCCTAAAACTGCTCTCAGTTTGAGACGGCTAAAATATTAGTGTCTACAGCACTGTAATCAACTGTAGAGGTTGGAGGGGAAAAGGCACAAAAATCCCCGGCTCTAAGCTTTAAATGGTATTTAAAAAGATAAAAGCCTGACAGCGAACAAGTGTACGCATATGCCTAGTATAACCGTATATTTCTTACGTTTATTTACAACTGTAAATATATCGTTACATTTACATTTACATTTAGTCATTAAGCAGTACAAGTACAGGAACATTCCCCCGAGGCAAGTACGGTGAAGTGCCTAGTCCAAAGACACAACATAATTTTGCACGTACGGGAATCAAACCGGCAACCTTCTGATTAATAGACCGATTCCCTAACCGCTCAGCCATCTGCCTCCCGTCGTTACGCTAGAACTGCCTACAAGGTGCCACCGAATCACCCCATTAAAGAAATGCATCAAACATTCAATATATTCAGTATTTGACCTCACCTTGCTCTCTCCAACTAGTTAACATGCTACGTTTAATGTACGTGGTCTAAAAATCACCTTTCGTCATCCAACTGAACCATTTCATCCCATTCAGAGAACAATCCCAAATGTGGTCAGCCGAGCAGACAGGACATCTATAGATAAGATGACTGCACGGTTTAGCCACAATCAAACAGTAACAGGTGCTGCTGAGTCAGCACAAGAACGACATGACTCCTAGGCAACTTTGAAGGTCAGTAAACACACACACACACCATCACACACTGTCAATATTAGCAAGGTGTGATATCTTTCTGGCATCGATTTTGCGCCCGTAACACCATTAATACTGCCAAGAACAGTAAGGAAATGACTGTAAGTCTGTCTTCTTTATTGACCAAGTCCAGCCTAGATCTTTTCTAATACTATCTGACAAGTCGTTTTATTAGAACGATGGTGCCAAAGGTAGCAA
This sequence comes from Thaleichthys pacificus, assembly GCA_023658055.1. Classification (NCBI taxonomy): domain Eukaryota; kingdom Metazoa; phylum Chordata; class Actinopteri; order Osmeriformes; family Osmeridae; genus Thaleichthys; species Thaleichthys pacificus. Next base: position 2,950,497 of record CM042854.1, read on the forward strand.
TATAAACCTTCTGACAAACTACAGCCAGCAGAAAACTCAACCTTGAGTTTCTACTCTGGCCCTGCCCCCATAGATGGAACCCAGAAACCCAGGAAACGACATTTTAATAGAGTATTTTCACCATTAAATCCATTAACTGAATGTCCCTTTTAGATTTCCTATAAAACCCTGTAGGAAGCCAACACTGAAGGAGATCCACGAGATAAGCATGTAAAGTGTCAGTCAAAACACAAACTTAGCCTTTTAAATTGGGGCTAAGCAGAATTTCCTTTTTACCCTTTGAAATGGTGTTGAAATGGTGGGAATAACGGTCAAACTGACTGGGAGAAGTACTCCATCTAAAGGGAACGGTGAATCCTTCTCCCAGGGTCACGGGCATTCTGATTTGTTTCGCACCAAAACGCTCCCGGAAAAACTCAACCTGCGTCGACCGTGGAAAGGCTCAAGCCTCTCTGTATCAAATATTTAGCGACACTAAGAGCAAGGGTCTAATCCCAACACTACATTGGAAAAACCATTCCAGTGTTCCCGCCCACGGTCTGCAGGCAGGGAAGGAGAGAGCGGCAGACAAAGAGGTGAGGAGGAGGAGGAGGAGGGGGGGGGGAGGAGGAGGAGGAGGGGGAGGGGGGGGGAGGGGGGAACGAGGAGGAGGAGGGGAGGAGGAGGAGGAGGAGGGGGGGAGGTGGAAAGAGGAAGGAGGAGGAGGAGAGCTGAGAGGGCAGAAGAAAAGATAGAATAAACGAAAAGAGAGAGGACAGACAACGACATTGAGGGGGAAAGAAGAGAGAGTGCCCTCAGAGGAGTGACTCAGAACACATTCTTTTGGCTCGTACATCCCCCCCCCCCCTGTCTCGTCTCGTCTCGCGTTCGCAAGACCTCCCACGCCATGGGGCTTGCTGGTCGCAGGACTGAGCGGTTCTGATGTCTTGGGCACGCGCAGCTCGCTAACTCGGCTTGGCTGCATCTACTCTACATAGTTATGCTTTGACAAAGAGAGAGAGAGGGAGAGAGATAGAGGTGCAAGGAAGACAAAGGAAAAAGAGAGAGAGAAAGAAAGAGAGGGGGGAGGGGGAAAGGATACAGTGGGTGTACTATGGACACGCACTCTGGAAAAACCCAGGCCTAATTATCCTGTTATCCTGCAGCATCATTCGATTTGATTGGCTGAGTTGACGACAAGCATCACGACTGGCTGATGTAACTCTATTCCCCTCAAGCCACTGTCTCGATGGCCACTGAGCACTAAAGGTTATGATGACTCGAGACAGCCGAATTACCCGACGTGACGTTCCAACATTGCCGAGTCGCAAAGCTTGAGATGGGTCAGTGGTTTTGATATTCTGATTCCAGATTCCATCCAGAAACCATCGTCTTAACCCTTTGTTGTGTTCTACCGCGCTCTTTGAAGCCTTTTGTGATGTACTGGAAGGTTCCTTCTCGTTGGGTGACAGCCTGTCAGGCCATATTATGAAGTGGTGCAGTGAAATTGTACCGTCAACTCACTGTTTGACTGGGTTGGAACACCACCTCTACCACCTCTCCCTTCCTGTTCTCATTTCAGTTTGACCGCCCGGAATTCTTGGAATATGTCAATTATTACATTTTAACAAATATTTTTATTGAAATTAGAATTCTATAAGGGGGAGTCAGGTGGCTGAGCGGTTAGGGAATCGGCCTAGTAATCAGATGGGTTGCCGGTTAGTTTCCCAGCCGTGCAACATCGCGTTGTGTCCTTGGGCAAGACACTTCACCCTACTTGCCTCGGGGGGAATGTCCCTGTACTTACTGTAAGTCGCTCTGGATAAGAGCGTCTGCTAAATGACTAAATGTAAGTCACGTTGGATAAAAGCGTCTGCTAAATGCATAAATGTATAAACCAACCGTAACGTGTTTTAGTCTCTACTCCCGGTAAGCTCTGCTGACCTTTTATACGGGGGACAAAACACACTGAGAAAGAAATAATAAGTTAATTGCAGGTTAAAGGCGTGAGGCGATCCAGCAGAGCTGCAAACCACAGCGTGGAGCACAGTATTGATGAGGTTTACAGAGAGGCAGGGAGGGTGGGAGATGATGGGGCAGGGTGGAGCGGAGGTGAGGGAGTTACGGATGCAACATTATTGACTATCTCTAATGCTGTAAAAGCCTGAAGCCTGCCCCCCCCCCCCCACCCCCTTATCCATCCCACACAGAAAACCTACTTTAGTAATTAACCATTTACTTAGCGGCAAATAAGTGAGTCTAATACAGTCTAAACAAAAGGATGTAGTCAATACAATGGCAGTTTGTAAATTAGAGCCTGGTCTTTGACGGTCTCAAGGCTCTCAAGGGGTGTAGGAGGGCTGGGGGTAAGACGGTGTCAATATAGGGGGTTCTTAGTGGTCAAAGAGGCCTGTAGATGGTGAGGGAGATACGATATAGACCTAGGCTCACAGGTGTGAAAGGACGAGGGAGGGTCAATACACGGGCCGTCCAACACAAAGGACGGTCTGAAACCAGAGACGAATCAATGTACAGCTGCAAGTCTGATAGAGACAGGAGGGCACTAAAGACTTGCACAGGATATGGGCACAACAGAGGTGTGAAGATACGTATCTTTAAATTGCCTCGCAGACTACATGGCTGAGACACACTAATGAGCAAACAGCAGCAAGAAAAAAAAAAGACATTTGGAAACATATGCCAAACCCGCACTCTGAGACTGCTCAAGAGAGGTCGACGCGAGGTCAAACCACACGACAGTAAACACAAAAACAGGGGATTTGTTTTCTCTCTCAAAGTAGATTTCCCACAATGTTTCCGCAACTGTGTTACAAGACTGGGGGTCGTAACAAACTGTTCCTTCAGCACACGCCTTACCGTGTCTCTGGGAGAAGACATGCAGAATCATGTGTAAAGTCATGACTTTCTCCACGTCGGAAGCCCCAGGCTCCACCAACGCAGCAACAAAGGACCAGACGTACCATAAGATCACACAGTTAGAGGAACACAGCAGAGTGCCTCTGTCGGACTTAGCAACACTAAGCCATGCCTTGGGGGCTTTCGGCCCACAACCAACAGAACCAGACACTCCCACTCCCACGCGTCCGGCTGACAACAAGAAAGGCACTGTATTGTGTAACACAACTAGCGAGTATTTCAGGGCAGGATGCTCTGTGTTGACCTGAATCAGCTGACTCTTCAGAGTATCTCATGGCCTGATGGGACGTGCCGTGACATATGCAGCTGGGCTTTGATCCGTACTTCACAAGCTCTTCTTACAAGGCCCAGAACAACCTTCTAGTCAACGCATTAGAGAGAAAAAAATACAAATCTGTAACCACAGAAGAAGAAAAAAATCTCCCTCTTACATCTTCAGCATGTGCCTTAAAAGTGTCCTTTGTACAGTGCTGCGGACCCACGTCTCATGATTATGATGCAGAGGGGAATTACATGGCAACAGCGAGTCAGCGAGTCAGGTGGCTGAGCGGTTAGGGAATCGGGCTAGTAATCAGAAGGTTGCCGGTTCGATTCCCCGCCGTGCAACATGATGTTGTGTCTTTGGGCAAGGCACTTCACCGTACTTGCCTCGGGGGGAATGTCCCTGTACTTACTGTAAGTCGCTCTGGATAAGAGCGTCTGCTAAATGACTAGATGTAAATGTAACAGAAATGAATTAGATCATTTTTCCGATATTCCATCACCCAGTTTTCTGAACCTTATGTAGATTGAAGCCTTAACCTGGAAAACCTTCAAAGAGAATTTACCAACAATCAATGACAAAACAGGACTACTGAGGCAAGGATAATCCAGCACAGTCCTGCCTAAAAATGATGTATTGTACATCTCTCAAAAGTAATTATTTCTGCATAGTTTACAGAATAAATAAGATATCCCTGGAAAAGCTCAAGCAAATTCCCAGAAAACACGCTGTTGTGTGATGCAGGCACATCAGATAGACTAACCCCACACCAGATTTCCAGTGCACCACTCACATTGTAGGGCAGACACATTATGGCATTACTTCCAACAGAGCACTCCTTGCATCTGCACAGTGTTTGCGTTAGGATCTTGGTGGAGCATAGCTGCTGTGTATAACACACACCAAAGGCTTTACAGTAGCTGGACTGGGCGAGGTGCGATTATTCAATGTAATATGCTATTTAAATGCAAATCCTTAATGCAATTTGCTTCTTTTTTACCAGTTTGTTCAACCAATTCATATAAAACGGCTCCTGCAGACTATTAATGGATCCTGACCGCCTTCCCTCCTCCTCCTCTTCCATCTTTCCCTGTCTCTGATTGTTTACACAGTCCTGACAGGCCCCATTTAACATGATGAGATCATATAATGTGCTTTGAGTTAAAATCAAAAGAGCTGATAGCCACTCTTGACGTTCTGAGTGAAACGCCCGATTTCTAGAACATTATTTTCTGAGGGGAATAGATTACGGCTTTGTTGTTCTCGAAAAGCCTCAAAATGACTTAGCCTATTTGAAATCCGCAAACAATTCTCACAAACAGCCAACCGCCAAACAACGGCAAGTTTAATCATCACGTTTATATTCAAATAAGTGCCAGGAAATCTAGTCTTAGGTCAAATAAATCAATTGCAAGCTCTTTATAACTGGTTACCATCGCGGTCGCATAGTCTTGAAACTGTTGAATAAACATGACCTTTATTGACCTCTAAAGCGCTGATATTGACGCAATCACCCTAGGGAGATTGTGTTAGAGGTGTATTTTTAACCCAATATACCAGTAGGGGGAGCACAATCTTACTATTACAGGAAACCACCTCTGAATACGCCTGAAACAATTTCAGCACCTAAGGTGTGGATAGCGACCAGTGCTGAAACCAGAGACGGCCTACTACCAGATTTTGGCAATTGCAAAATCAGGCTACAAAATAATCGGACATAAAATAAACTAACGTAGGTCTATTTAACAAATCGGTGCGGGTTGTATGTGAAAATTACGATGATCCATAAACAATCATTAATGAAAATCGAATAAAATCCTCATCAATGCATTTTGGCCAACTTTGCCCAGGACAGTTTATGTTGTTGACAATGTACAGTATGGACGGCTAAGCATAGGACTGCATCAAATTAGTCAAATAGACTTCTAAGTGTTCTAACCATAGAACACAAAGAGACTGTTGCTCTGCCGTTGTTAGGGAAATCGAAGGAAGCGGGCGGTGTGAGGGTGTAGACTGCAGGGGCATTACACATACCTGATTTGTGGAGATCAGTGCGTTTGGGGAGATGACTAGTTGCACTACAATATGGAGAGCCGAGGTGGCCAACCCAGCCAGAATAGCCCAAGTTAGAGGCAACGGAAGCATACTGTAAGTGGCGAAGAGCGTGAAAAGCACGTATCCGACTCCGTCGCCCAGTAGTCCATAGCCCAATCCAGCTGCCAAAATCTGCGTGGCCATGGCCACCCACGTCACCACGCCGCTATATTGCAGATAGCTGTGGGAAGTCGTGTCTTTCCGAACCACTACTAAGGCACAAATGACCACTTCGATGCCGGTGAAAAAGCCCAAAAGCATCCCTTTGATGGGGTCCATTGGCGAAGAGGCTAAAGTTAAGTGTAAAACCAGCAAAGTCAGTTTGGTCACCACGTCCAAAATGTTCATCACAACCACAGACTTGCGCCTTTGACCCAAAAAGTAACGTTGGTATAAACGCTCGAGATCTCTAGATTTGAACGAATTCCGAAGAGTGGGAAATATAACGCCTCTGTATGTATAGCCCCAATTAAGGAAAAAGTCCGAGTTGCTCGGGGCGCAATCGATTTGGAGAAAACCCAGGTCGCTGCTCGCGCGCTCGGGGAAGACTTTGGTTCCCCCGTTGTTGTGTCTGTCTCCAACCGATGTCTTACCCGCTGATTGCTTCCTAATGCTCTGGTCATAGGATTCGTCTTGGGTGATGCCTTTTGCTTCGCTTTGCTCGTGGATAAACCGCTGCTCAGTGATGTGTCGAACCGCGTTCTGCCACAGCAACCGTTTGGGTCTCGTGCTGCTGTTACTGGTTGGGGTTTTGTTTATGGTGTACAATTCTTCGCTTGCACTGGAGCATCGAACTTCCGACAATTCCATTGTTTGTTTGTTTTTAGCTCTGTTGGTGATTTACCTGTTTTTGATAGTTAGCCAAACGTGCTCAGCGATTCTGTGAATACGTTATGTGCACATCGAATCGAGCTGCCATGGCTCTCTCGGGGTGTGTCGAGCTGAGTTGAAAAAGTGCGGCTGTCGGTCATTATAACGCACACAAACGCGCATAAATTCACGAATACCAATCGTCTAAAGATCATTGCAGATGTGTGATGTTCACTCCCACTGCCGTGACAGTTCAATTGCATCCCCGTAAATCATGAGGCTTGATGTCTTAAAAAACTACAGCCACTGCCACCATGTGCCCACCGTCCGCCTACAACGGTGCCGTTGTCAGTGCATACTGGAAATGTGTTCCTGTAAGACACACAGGTTCAAAGATATACGAATTTTAACACATCCAAGTATTCATCTTTGCATTCAACAAGACAATGAATGTGAATGATGGTGAATTTCAGCTATGATTGTGTCATGCGTTGCTAACGCAGCAGGTCCTCCTTGTCTTGCCATTCATTTAACGACGTTCCATCGATCGAGAAAAACAAACATTTCAAAGGTTGGTCATATCGTAGCCTATAAGTAGTGTTCCTTCGTTACCCCTCAAATGTGAATTTCGACTCCAATAGATTTGTCTTTCTCGTTGAGTCTTCCCCCTGGTTGAGAGGAAGAATTTTCAACTTGACCGGATGAGTTCCGTTCGTTGCGTTTTGACATCCCATTGAACGGCTGTGAGGAGAATGGATCAATGTCGAGAGCTCGAAACCATCAGGGCGACGCGCCCCCTCCTCATCCTCGGGTTGGTGGATTGATGCAACACCTGGTGGAGGCGTCGGTTGGCGGGAGAACTAGAGACAATACACCTAAACAGGACATGGACACCCACAGCGATAACGGTCACCTTCGGTCCACCTGAGGTTAGTTCTTTGGTGTGTCCAATTTAAAATCAACAGTTATTAATTAATCTCACAACGAACACTGACTATTGGCTATGGTAGCCGTTTCGTTTTCCAAATTGGTCTTTAGCCACTGTAAAGTCTAAAGTCCCGTTTTGTCGTCTCGTCTATCTTCCTCCTGTTCTTGATTTAGTGTTGAGCCTGCTCGCGCTGAGTATGGAATAGATTTGCCGAACGCAGTGCTGGTCAGTGGAGGTAGGGCGAGCAAGTCAGATGGGTCTAAGTGACGTCAGACCTCTCTCTCTTTCTTCTCTCTCTCTCTCTCTCCCTCCTGTTCTGTCTTTCTCTGGCGTGTTCCTTTTGTCTCTCTTCTGGAGGCAGACCTCGTAAGGCAAGGAGAGGCGAGGCGAGTGGAGTGGAGCGGAAAGAATTCTGGAAGTAGCAAAACAGAGGGCGGGAAAAAAACAACAACATCAGTGGTTTGCACGAGTAGGAATTATAATCCACTCTGGTTTTTTAACGTTGGCATTGATTTGCCCCAGTGTGATGACAACATTAAATCATAAAATATCAAACAGGGTACCCTACAGCAGTGAAAGGACCCTTGCTGTCACTCATAATTCTCAGCAATTACCCTCTATTAAGATCTATTAATTTTCCAATGAAGATTCTGTAGACAACGCATGAACAATAGCAATTTGGCACATAATTTAATGAGCCCCTGTCATGTGAAGGCAGATTGTTTGGGTTACATGTCCTCGGTGCGTTTGAATAGGTTAATAGCTTATTAAGTAAAAACTACAGCCATTAAACCTAGCTATATGGGTAGTATGCATTAATAACCTAATTTCTTTAATATCCTACTCTTCCCATTCTTTTGTCAATAGCAAAAAGGACCGTTAGATGACCTAACTGTAACATAGCCTAACATTTGTTATGATGTTGTCAGCTAAATGATACATCAACTGAGCGTGAAGTAAGCGCAGCCGCAGTTTCCTGTAGTAGCCTATTGTCATTATAGCCTCGTTCTCCCAACTTCCTTCGTGCTACAGAGCAAGCGCATACATGCGTTAAATTAATCAAAGAAAACAAGTTCACTGTTTAGCGTTATGGCAAATAAAGGCAACCCGTTCACTGGTATTTGACATGTATCAGTTGTAACATTGAAACATCACAAAGAAACGTGTAACGTGCGCCATATTGGGCTAAAATGAGAAAGGTTAGCCCATTTTAGCCCGCAGTGTAGAAGAAAATGATGACGATGTCCATGACAGAAATACCATCCTGGCGTGCTTCCGAGATGGGGATTATGATTGTAATAACAGACAAGTTACCTACAGGCACACATTTCCATTTATAAAAACCTCTACATAGTATGCTTACATTTGATTTAATACAAAGAAACACAGCTTAAGTTTAAATTACCCATTTGATTAGTAATGTTAGAAAAAATATATATATCAAAAACAAAGTTTATGTATTTACATTTACATTTAGTCATTTAGCAGACGCTCTTATCCAGAGCGACTTACAGTAAGTACAGGGACATTCCCCCCGAAGCAAGTAGGGTGAAGTGCCTTGCCCAAGGACACAACGTCATTTGGCACGGCCGGGGAATCGAACTGGCGACCTTCAGATTACTAGCCCGACTCCCTCACCGCTCAGCCACCTGACTCACCTAGTATTTTATGTTCCACTTCGAGCAAAGTGACAGAGACAGCAACAGGCCTTGAAGATGGATGTTGAACCTTCCGGTAACATCCTCTGCGATCACGACACACCACATACAGTAGCTATATCACAAAGAACAAGAAGGTTATGGACGGACAGACCAGGGACTGTCCGTGTCTTTCTCCATCATGCAAGGTAACTGCTATTTCTGTCCAGAGATAGCTGTGGGGCACAGCCCATCAGAGGATTGTGGTGCTGACCCCTCAGTTACATTGAGCGCCCGAAAGAAGACACGTTCGTTACTGCCACGTTCTCTCCACAAGCACCTTGGCTTTCAGAGGGGAAGAGAGCTCCACATTTGCTGTCATCTCCTCATGGAAACCTCAAATTATCAGGCCAAGGAATTGATGAGCTGTCGTGCAGGACCCAATGAAGCTGTCAGCTTGATGTTCGGAAATGAGTGGGCCTTCGGGAAATGCTGAATTGCTTAATTTCGAACTGTTAAAGTTTTGACAGACAAGACTTAACCTTCAAGCTACAGTATCATACTTGATATGAAATATACCAGCAGTTTTGACCAAATGTGGAAATGCAGAAAATCCTACAGAGAGAAAGCAAGTTGTTGAACTTGAGAGATTGAAAAGGTTAAGTTGGCAAAAGATGTAGAGAAAGCCTTCTGTATGCTTCCTGATTCATTGATTACCCTTTTGTTGAGTGTTCTGTATGCAAGCAGTCTTGGGACTGAAATCGCACTTGCCCATCCACACATCAAACTCGTTGACATTCTGATGTCAAATTTAAGACACTGACGAGAGGACAGATACTGTAGATTTCAATCATTTTTTCAGCTCAAGTACAAAGTGCAAAACAAACAAAAAACTAGAATAATAAAACCACAAGTACGAAAATAAGGGCTTATTTTATATACTGTAAGCAATATATGGGTGTTTGACTGTTTCTACACTATGTTCCTCCCCCCAACTAGGCTTCACATTCAGTCATTTAGCAGACGCTCTTATCCAGAGTGACTTACAGTAAGTACAGGGACATTCCCCCTGAGGCAAGTAGGGTGAAGTGCCTTGCCCAAGGACACAACGTCATTTTGCACGGCCAGGGAATCGAACTGGCAACCTTCGGATTACTAGCCCGATTCCCTCACCGCTCAGCCACCTGACTCTCCGAAGCTTCGGCTTCTCAAACACCTTTTTGCCAGTTTCACAGGCATCGGCAGAAATCCACTTCAGCCTGCAAAAGCAACAGGGAGAAGTAGGGCGAAAAAATATACTGAATAGCAATGAGACAACGTCCGTCATGCCTGGAGCGTCGTGTGAGTCAAAAACTGACTAAACTTGTAGAGGCCCTTGTGGCTCTGTTGAATCCTACCTATAATTTCTCGGGAGTCGGCAGTCATGCTTTGAAAGAAGGAAATAAATCGAACAGCTGTTTCTCAGACTGAGGGATCAGAGTAACTCCCTTGTATGATAATAATAATAATAATAAAGTGATGATGATGTATATGCGTGTGCATTTGACTGGCCCACGCATAGATATATGGGTCCACGTGTTTGTCATAGTTCCTGGAAGCCAGACATGCTGACGTCTCGTTCCGTCACATGCCTGCTCTTCGACAGACTGGAGTTTGGTTCAACTCCTTCACAAGGTGGAAGTGTTTGTGTGCAGAACTTGTCGATCTGATTCAACACCTCTGAAAAGCAGAAAAAACGAACCTGTGGACTGCGCTGCGTGTCAGAAAGGAACTGAAAAACACTACTTGGGGTTCCTACTTGTTGTTTCAGATCAATGGGGCAGACCTATTGGCTTGTAGCAACAAAATAAAACACGTTAAAGCCTTGACAAAGGACATATATTCACCATATTTCCATATCAACAATGACCTTGTATAGTTTCACGTTCATGAGAATACAGTGACCCCCAGAGATAGTGGTCTGAAGATGTCGACAGTCACATTGAGCCTCTCCTGGAAGGGAGAGTGAGATGAGGAGATGGACTGGCTCTTTATTTAGACCTGATTTAGCATGAGGGGGCCGGGGGGGGCAGGGGGGCCCGGGGGGCAGGCAAACCTCCAGCTATCTGACAAATCAGCCCCTGGAAGCTGGGAAGGAAATTAGAGGTTGTGGAGGCCTTATCAACTCACTTTCCCTGCCTCCCCGACACACTCACCTGCACATCATATGCCATCACTGCCTAGCAAGATTGTCATCACAATGTCAGTGCAGTGCTGCTCTGTGTGTGTGTTTGTTTGTGTGGGAGAAAGAATGTGTGTGTGTGTGTGTGTGTCCATGCATTTCCATGAGACAAAAGGTGGGATAGTTATTATGCATTGAAATAACAACAGTGGCTTTGTGGAAATGTATTGGCTTTCACACATGCAATAACGCTGATAAGAAAGCACGCCTTGCTTTCATTGATAAAGAAATTAAACATGACGTTCTCGTGTCTCAAGATAGCCAGCGTCTGTGAGTCCAATAGTGCACATATTGCACATCATAACACATCATAGATTTCATTCATCAGACGTATTAGCAAAACAATTGGCAATTCCTGGGGGTAGCACCATGATTTCGTCAACGTCCTCTGTGGCCATTTGTCAGGTGAATCCAATAAAGAATAAAAAATCATTGCTAAAACTAAAATGTATACCCTATCACAGACTGTGTGATCAAATACCTTTTTTTGGAACTGTGACCAATTACACCACCTGACATTGAAAAAGTATGATTAAATGCACGGTTCCAGTATCAGGAATACAATGATATGTTTCCAGAGAGGGAGCATAGATTTGCCAGCGATGATGATCCTGGGGTGAAATCGTGGTGGTTTAACACTGGCTGCAAATATATATTTTTTGGGGGCAGCCAGCACATCTGAGAAACAGCCTAAGGGGATGAGTCATCCTGGGGAGATTTCTCCAATCCCCTAGCCTGTACCCCGCACATTCCTGTAGCTACAACTGGCTGTTCAGTCCTATTTTTCAACGTTGTAGCGTGTGCTTGTGTGATGCAGCTGAAAGACGTGCTGGGAATTTGTGATTACAGGATGCGGGCGGGATGCAGTCGGTGATGGCGTGTCGAGGTGTTTGAAACTCAGTCTAGCGTACTCTGGGAGTCAGTTGCTCTTGGAAAGCATCTCAATTCTCCTCACAACCTCTGTATTATTAATAGTCATTGGTCCCATTATTGAGACTAGACCAGAACGCATCAGGCTAGGCCAGACAACCTTGCATTGAATATTCCTCATATCTGTATTTATTGCATATAAGGACGACAAATAACCTGTGTGTCCGGATGAGCGATGCAGATTGAATTGGTATCCATGTCACCTCAGGGACAATCCATGATATAACCTTATAAGCTGCTCCTGGTAAACAGCATTATAATATCTGTTGTCACATATGGTATATCGTGGGTCACAGGCTGTGACTCACAGCGTCTGTCCTAGGAGCAAAGAAGGTCCTAATTTCACCTTCTAGATGTTCTGATTCTGGAATGAGTTTTTTGAAAGGGTTGTCAAATTTAAATTCCGCAGGGTTCCTTGAAAAATGACTAGATCACTGATAAACCCCCGTGAAGTATCTTTTCAACACAATACAAGCAGCATGAGGCTCATTCTGTCTGAAGGTGGTAAGATGTCGGAAGAGAAGTCTTATATGTACAGTTCTGTACATTCTTCCCCTGGTCTCTGTAGACTACAGCAGTCTGCCGTATGTAGTCACCGCAGGTATGCCGTGCTGTCACCGTGAGGTATGACCTGGGAGGGGACAGGGGGCCCTAGCCAGTGCTCCTGTGTTGTGTCATGTCAGTTCACAGACACAGCTGCACATGGAGAGCTCAGTCTTTTTTTTTTCTCCTGTGACTCTGATCTGACAAAACATGTCGTCTCCGAACAACATCAATTCCAGAGAGCGACCGTACTCTTCTGAACACGCTTCCTTTGTCTATTTTATTTTGTGAGTGCTCTGAGGGTTCCGATGCACATTGTCATGGATACAGAGGAAAAGGAAAGGGTGACGATGAACCGAAGGTAGAACGTTTGACTCCTGGAACCTCCAGCGCCCCCATGAGCGTTCCGGAATGACGATAAGTTCCTAGATCACGGACGTTCTGGAACACGGTCCCAGAATGTTCCGCGACAGCCGGGCGGGTGCGCTGTGCACAAATTCCCATTCCTAATGATGTGGAGTGTCCATCAGGGTTTCTTTGTGTGGAAACAATTGATCTCGCCTCCTCCCAGCTTGACATTCGTGTCAGTCAGAAACCTCCATGGAGGGCGCCTTCTCTGAAAGAGGCAGACGGGAGGCAGGGATGCCTTTGACTGTGTGCTTCATCATGCTATTGACATGTCACCAGCCTCATGTCCCTCATCCGAGCGATGGTGAATCATCTCCGTGTTTGTGTGTGTGTGTGTGTATGTGTGCATCTGTGTGTGTGTTTATCGTTCTCGTCTGTGTGTCTGTGTGTGCGTGCGTGTGTGTGTTTTCAGGAGAATCTTCCAAGTTAATGAGAGGCTATTTTGGTGCTTCAGTAGGACAGGATGTCACGCAGGCTGTGAATACACAGCGACGGGTGGCACGTCAATTGAATGCAACCGAAAGTGGCTAATTAATGAGCTTCCGATATTGGAAGCCACTCTTTGTTTCAGTGTGCATGTTTGGTGTGTGCGTGCACACGCGTGTGTGTGTGTGTGTGTGTATGTGTGTGTGTGTGTGTGTGGATGGATGGGTGAATGTGAGTACAATATTTATTTTCCTGGAACTGCACATTACATTATTTTTATATTGAGTATTAAATTCTAAGGAGGAGCACATCCACAAAGGCAGACAGTGACTTCAGATTATCATTCAATGAACAAAGGTCCAGGTGTCTGAGAAGCAAGACTGAGGAGTTAAATTGTGGAGGAGCTCTTACAGGAACAGATGCAGCATTGTTTCATTCACAGAAAATAAATCCCTTCCAGACAGATCCACAGTCATGAGACACTCATCAGATTCACAAGTTAGCATATGTTTGTTTTTTTAATAAAACGGACTGGGGTCTACATGATATTTTGACGTTTGATGTTCCCAACTTCGCTCTTTATTTCCCGTTTGTTAATCTTGAGAAACATTTAGATGCACTTTTACGGTAGTACACTGTCTATGAAATTCAATATTGTTGAAACAAATATATACACTCTAAATAAACTTGTATGACAAAAGATATACTGGCACCTATTACACAAATTATAAT